>CAUYQV010049521.1:0-36637 GCA_963574575.1 Galagoides demidoff | reverse complement strand
TTTTTTTTGGAAAGACATCTGGAGAACACTTAGAGATCTAAAAATAGACCTGCCATTCGATCCTACAATTCCATTATTAGGTATATACCTAGAAGAAAAAAAATCACATTACAATAAAGATGTTTGTATCAGAATGTTTATCTCAGCCCAGTTCATAATTGCCAGATCATGGAAGAAGCCCAAGTGTCCATCAATCCATGAATGGACCAATAAACTGTGGTATATGTACACCATGGAATATTATGCACCCCTAAGGAAAAATGGAGACTTTACCTCCTTCATGTTTACATGGATGGAACTGGAAAATGTTGTTCTTAGCAAAGTATCTCAGGAATGGAAGAAAAGGTATCCAATGAACACAGCCCTTTTATGAAACTAATCTATAGCTCTCAAACAAAAGGTACAACTTAATTCTAGCCCAAGAAAATGGGGAGAGGGTGAGGAAGGGGAGGGGAGAAGGGTGGTTGGGTGGTGGGAGGTTGACAGGAAAGATCACCTATATATCTGTCTAACAAGAGTACAAGTGAATTTTTCTAGAACTAGAATATAAATGTTTTGATACAATGACTAAGCAAATGACATGAAATTTATGTTAACCAGCTTGATGAAAGTATTTCAAATTGTATATGAAAACTGTACAATGTACCCCATGTTTGCATTAATGTATACAGCTATCAATTAAGTAAAAAAAAAGAAATGTTCTAACTACTTTTACACTTACTAATTTCATTTTAAGGCACTGCATTGTGTAGTTCTGATAATATTCCTACTAATGCACAGCAGTAGTAACACTTTATATCTGAAAAGGAATTTGGTTTTCCAGTTTCTCATTTAATTCTCACAATATTGGGAAGGAGATATTTTAATCCCCACTTTACAAATAATGAAGATTGAAACACAAATATATTAAGTGCTTTGCACAAAGAAGCTAATAAGTGGCAGAGCCTGAATTTATTTACTTGTTTAAATTTCAGAGATGGAAGTCTTCCCATGTTGCCCAGGCTGGCCTTGAACTCATAGATTCAAGTGATCCTCCCACCTCAGCTTTCCGAGTAGCTGGGACTACAAGCATATGCCAAGCTTAAAGCCCTGCTAGAGCCAGGCTTTAAACAGCAGTTGCTATACTCCAAGTCTAACACTCTTTTCAATACAGAGGGGGAAGTTGGTTTGAGATTGTGGGATTACCAAGCAAAAGGTAGGGAAAAAATGGTGAAATTCCCAAAAAGGCTTTGAAATAATTCAAAAAGGATATTCACCCTCTTTCCACTACACATCTACTAGAGAAACCAACATTAAGCTCATGTTGTATACATTTTAGCTTGTGTACATTTTTTGTTTGTTTGTTTGTTTGAGACAAAGTCTCAAGCTGTCACCCTGGGTAGAGTGCCATGGTATCATAGCTCACAACAACCTTCAACTTGGGCTCAATCAATCCTTTTGCTTCAGTTTTTCTATTTTTAGTAAAGACAGGGTCTCACTTTTGGCTCAGGCTGGTCTTGAACTGGAGCTCAAGCAATCCACTGCCTCGGCCTCCCAGAGTGCTAGGATTACAGGTGTAAGCCATTGTGCCTGGCCCCTACTCTTTCATTTCTTTAAAAGTGTAAGTAAAAACATATACAAATTCATATGATTTTAAAATTTTTCATTGTTTCAAAATACTATAGGTGTCAGGGTGGCAGTCTGCCCTTGATTCTAGATATACTCTTGGCTGAAGAATGATCAGGCATGTTAAAATGTCAAGTTCAACCTTCTGTTTCTATTGTTCTTGTTCTCTGGCTCTTTAGGAGGTAAAAAATCACCAGCAGAGCCAATTCAATGAGACCACAGGCGGGAGACAAGCTCTCATAAGCAGCTCTTTATTGTAAACAGAATGAGTCTGTCTCCCAGAGCAGGGAGGGACCGACTGACTCTCTCAGGTTGCTTCCTTTTATTGGACCGACCAGTCCAGGGGAGGGCTCTCCAGAGGTGAAGAAAGTTACTAACAGATCAACAAGTGTCTTCAATTCCATCTGTGCATAGAGGCCCTCTCTCCAAAAGCCCACGTGGACAGGGTGAGGGGAATTCTCAGACTGAGAAGCCTTCCTTCCTTCCTTAGGTGCGGCAGTGGCTTGGGTTAGGATTAAGGGTAGGCCAACACCAAAACAGAGTGCCTGCCCTTATCCTTCTTCCCAGGCAGAGCAATTGCTTGAGACTGCATCAAAGCAGGGCACCTTGTCCCCAGAGGAGCCAGAGCTCAGACCTACCTAACATAGGCACTACTTGGAAGTAGATTTTTCCTCATTCCAGGTAAGTCATATGGACATAATTAATTTTAAAGATATGAAATAATTTATATATGGACATGTTTAAGGCAAGAAAAGCAATTCAATTCAACAAATAGTTTTGGAGCACCTACTATGTGCCAGGCACCGTTCTGTGTATGGTAGGGATACAGAAAGAACAAACATGACAAAATGCCTGCCCTCAGGCTTCCACAGTTTCCCAGACACCCCACTTTTATCATTAATAGTTTTCGCATATGTGTTTGCCAATGCAACATACAATATTTTAATAGTTGTGTAACATTATATAGTATAGGTATATGACAATTGAATTAACCATTTCTTTATAGGTTGACATTTCATTTAGATTTTGTTTTGATTTTTGCAATGAACGTTACAATAAACAACCATATTACATATACATCGTATGCACAGCTTATTATTTATAAAGAAAAGCAGTCTATGGGCGATGCCTGTGGCTCAAGGAGTAGAGCGCCCACCCCCATATACCGGAGTTGGTGGGTTCAAACCTAGCCCAGGCCAAAACAGCAAAAAAAAAGAAAGAAAGAAAAGCAGTCTATCTCGGGTGAGCAAAAACTGCCAAGCAAACCCGTCCATACTCATTTGTTCTCACTGACCCACTCACTTCTCCACTTCCTAGGTGTGCTGGATGATTCTGGTACTATCCACCTAGGTGGTGCTGAAGCACTCTCCGCTCTGAGATATTCCCAGTACAGCCCTAATACCCTTAGTGTCCTCTTCCAAAAATCACCAGCTGTCAACTGACATCTGCAACCACGGAAGAATGTCTAATCACGCTTACTATGCAAATCCAAACTCCGCAGTGTGGCGTGGGGAGCCCTGCCAATAATCCCTTGACCCATCCCTCCTTGGCCAATGTTATTTTAAGGTAAGTTTTATTATCATATCTATTTTAAAGATGAAAAAGGAAGCTCATAAAAGTTAAATACGGGTTATACAAGTCTGCTTTAGGCTCATGCCAGGTGCCATTGACAGGATTAATGGCTCATTCTTCCAGATCTTTCTGTATATCTGTATGTAATTCATGACACCCCGTCAGTTTTGAGTCAAGGGTGTGTTTAATGGAAATGCACATCCACGACAAGGTGTTAACTCCTTGAATACATTTCTTTTCTTTTTTTTTCCGTACACTCCTAATGTAGTGTGGCTGGCAGCCCACGTTAGATGGAATTGCGCCTTCCCTCCGCCATTTCCCCTAAGCTTTGGAAAGACTCAAATTTCCTGAAATGTAAATCTCTAGCTAGCGGTTTCCTGTTCCCATTCCCGCTTCCCTTTCCCGATTGAGTCTCCTCTTGCCTGGCTGGCTGGGGCCGAATGGCAAACAGCAGTGTCCACATCCCCTTAGCGGCCTATGCGGTATCCAGATTCCGGGGACCTCCCTCCTTGGGAGTCCTTTAACTCCAGTGCCTCCCATTCCTCTCCTCCTCCCACCCTGCGCTGTTCTAGGAGGAGCCTAAATGTCCGCTTCCCTAGCTGAAGGGGATTGTGGTGCGTAAGCAGGATTAACTCCCTCGCCCCCAAGTGGCCTGCGGGCCGGAGCTAGCCCTTGGGTGAGCGGAGGGCGCAGCACCGGGAGCGGGGGATGGGGCAGCTCTCGGCCTCGGGGCAGTCTCTGGGGCGCGCGTCCTCGCCGACTGGGGCGGGGGGCCACAGCCTCAGCAGCTGCTGCTCCAAAGCCCCAGCGGCCCGCGGCTCCGGCGCGGGTTCCTAGCGGCAGCTTCCCCTCCACCACCTCCCTTTCCTCTCCGCGCTTCTTCTCCGCCCCCCACGCTCCAGCCACTCGGTCGCAGCCCACGCTGTCTTCAGCCCCCCCGGAGCCGCCGCGCCAGCCCCTCGCCCAGCTATGGGGGACCTGCCGGGTCTCGTGCGGTTTTCCATCTCGCTGCGCATCCAGCCCAACGACGGTCCGGTCTTCTACAAGGTGGACGGGCAGCGGTTCGGCCAGAACCGCACCATCAAGCTGCTCACCGGCTCCTCCTACAAGGTGGAGGTGAAGATTAAGCCCACCACACTGCAGGTCGAGTGAGTGCGGGGTGCGCCGCGGTGGCACGATCCTGCGAGGGGTGCAGGCGGTGGGGTGGGGACGCCCGGGACAACACGAGCCTCTCTGGGGCCTCTGGCTTCGCGCGGTGCCCCGCGGGCCCGGGGGTGGAGGGAAGGGGTTCACTCCCAGTACGCCTTCGCCCCCTCCTCCGCCTTCCGATTGATTGCATCCCTCTATTCTCCCTTCCCTCCACCCCTCGTGGTGACCTCAGTGGGTTCGTTTAAGTCGTCGACTAGAAGCCAGGGTTTTTGCTTGTTTCTCGTAAATTTCTCATCCCTTGTGTTCAGCGGTCACAGCAGAACCGCGGGCGGCAGGGTGGGGCAGAGGGGAGAAGCTTGGCGGGGTTCAGTACCGCAATCCCTGCCCTCCTCTGCTCCGGTCCTGGCATGCAGCCGGGTCTGCCCTCCAGGCTGGAGTGTGGAGGTGGGGGAGGGCTAGTTCTTGGGGCTCCGTGAGGGATGCCCAGCATTCCCCTGTCCTTCCGTGGCCAAGGTCCCCAGGTCCGGGGAGCAGGCACAAGCTGGAGGGCGGGCGCCTCTGCTCAGGCCTAACTAGGTTCACGGTCTTCCCTGCCTGTGCTTTGCTTTTCTCCCCAGATCTCTGTTCAGGCTGGTGATCGGTGCCTGGGATTAGCAACATCCTCATAGCAAGAGGATGTTTTTGGTTTATTCGTGACAGGGATTCTCTCTTCCCAGCTATCACAAGATGAGGCAGTCACTCAGTAGCCTTCTTTCAGGAAAGTCTGTATATAACCTACGAGAAGAATCAATCCACAGCTGAGGTCTTTGACCTCTCAGCTTCCACCTAAACGTTATGTGTAGTCTGGGATGAGAAAAGAAACCAACATTTATTGTATCTACCATATGCTGGACATTAAGGAGGGGGAAGGTTTTGAATCCTTTTACAGCTTAAATTAGAACAACAAACTTTACTAGTCTTCCAGGTGCAATGACTTAGGGTCAAACTTGGATGGTTCCTGGTACTCCTCATCCACCTATTGACCAGCACCCCCACAACTGCGTGTTCTGTGCCCCTGGATATAACCCAGGCTTTCCCTTTTACTCCTTCCCTGGCAATATTATCCCTAGATTGGTTGGAGGACCAGTTACCAGGAAAGGTTATGTATTCTCTATGTGTTTATGATTTAATAAAAAATAAAATAAAATAAAATAAATTGTAATTGGTGCTCTTGCAAATAAAAAAATTAGAAATAAGACTTAATCGAATGGCATGCGACTTTGTTTTCTTAGAAATATTGATGAAATAATGTATCAATTTTAGAAAATTTAAAACCATTTATATCCCCTTAATATTTTGTAATAAAAATATTTTTAAAAGAAAGAAAATTCAGTAACATGTAATCAACGTTTGTGTTACTGTTTAAATAAAATGCTTTATTTAAACCTTCAAAGAAAAGGTTATGCATTCTATATTCCATTTTCTTCAAAGTAGTTCTCCAGGTTTCAGACTAATCTGAAAATTAATTTGTTAATAACAAAACTATTTTTTCCATTTACACTTTAATTTCATGAAGGAATTTTCAATGCCCTAACTTGATAGTTCTGAGTATAGGTCAGAAACACCTGGAGACCTTATTAAAATGCAGATGGCTGGGGCCCATCCCACAGTTCCTAGTTTACTGTATGGGGCTTAAGAATTTGCTTTCTCCACAGGTGATGCTGGTACTGCTAGTCCAGGGACTTCATTTTGAGAACCATAATCCTGGTGCCATGGGCAAGCTTGGGGTGCCCTAATTGTTGGAACAGAACAAGCTGTTAGAGAACTGGTTCACTGGTCCTTGACCCTACCTGCAAATGAGGATCATCTAAATAACCTTAAAATCAATTTATCAGTGCCCAAACCATATCCCAGACCAATAGAATCTCGATCTCTGGGGTTATGGGTGGGGCTGGGTGTAGGATCTGAATAGCTGCACAGATGATGAACTTTCAGAACTTTCTCCCTTTGCCAAACCCTGTGGGTTTACTGCCTAGGATTTTGCTCCAGACCAGAACAGGATGCCTAGGCTAATTACTACTACATGTGGTCAACTCAAGTTCATTGCAGGAACATTTCCATTGGTGGCGTGCTTGTCCCACTGGAACTGAAGTCTAAAGAGCCTGATGGGGACAGAATTGTTTATACGGGCACATATGACACAGAAGGTGTGGCCCCAACCAAGAGTGGAGAACGGCAACCCATCCAGATCACCATGCCGGTAAGGCCTGCTTGGAGTCATAGAGGTGTGGTACCAAGGCAAATGGCAACCATAGGAATGAAAACAGTCACTGTCTCCCTTTAAGAAAAGGCTTATTCAAAGCCAATTATTGTGGAAATTGGGTTGTGAGTTTCCTTCAAGGATCTGCCAAAAAGAGAACTAGATAAGTATCTTTTGTATGGCAGAATGACCCTCTCTATGGTAAATGCTCAAAGACACCGTATAAGTAGAAGGTTTGAGAGCCACAGTACCTACATTGCTATTGTATTTCTTCTGTTATATTCTACATCTGAACTGGTTTAGATAATTGGCCCGCAAAGTTTCTGTTTCCAAGTATCCATAATCTTTTGGTTATGAGAAAGCTGATTAGAATATTTTGCTACTTAAATCTATGCTAAATGGAAGAGCCCTAAAAGTGACTGCCATGGGAAATAACAAGCCTCTTAAGACATATCTAGTCCTACCATCAATAATACAAAATAAAAAGATGATATAACCTGGTAATACTGGCTCCCAAGTAAAAAAGAAAAAAAAAATTGGTAGCAAGGATAGTCAAGATAAAGATTTAAATATATGTGCAAGCATAATAGGTGATGAAGTAAGCTTGCTAAAACACAGGGAAAGGAGGTCTCGCCTAACCTGCTGCTATAAAAACTGGGCAGCTTTCTCTCTCTGCAAGAACAACCTTGAAATGTCTGCCTTCTAGCTTTATAGGAAATATCACAAATGTTCTCAAATGTCAGTGTGCATAAGGATCTCCTTGTTTGTCTAAAATGCCAGTGTTAAGCCCTACTTCCAGTGATTTTAGTGCAGGAGAGCCAGGGTGAATCCAAAGAAACTCTGATACGGATGGTTTGTAGAATGTGCTTTGAGAAGCACTGATCTAAGAGCTAATCTGTATAGTCTTAAAGGTCACCATAAATAGGAAAAATTAAGACACCTTCTTATGTTTTATATTTTTATTTTTATACATCAATACGTAGGAAAATATATTGGCAATCTTATAAAATTTTGAAGTGGATACTTGTAAATAAAGGTACATTTAGCTATAGTTCCCCATTTTCCCTGTGTATGTATATACATATGGTGACCTTTAGGCACCTATATATATATTATTATCAAATATGCATCCAAAGATGTAAATATGTATATGGAACATCATTTTAAAGTCTGCATGGGTTCTCCATGATACGAATTTGTCAAATTATCCTCAGTCATCTATTCCTGATTATTTCTATTTTTCAGTATTACAAAGTAAACTACATTAAAAATCACTCACTTCTGCACAATTGTCTGTTTTCTTGATTCCTACAAGAAATTTACATGTTAAGGCACTTTCTAAGAATTCCTAACTGACCTCCAGAAAGAAGGCAATTTACACTCCTATCATCTATATTTAAGTAAATATCTCCTTCTGAATTAGGTCTAATTATTTTAAAATATGTTTTATCTGATAGGCAGAATGTTTTCATTTTTATTTCTTTAGTTTAATTTGAAATCTTGACACATCCATTTACCATAAATATTTTCTTTGTGTATTGCATGTTCATAGTTTTTACCCACTTTTATACTTAATTGTCTCACTGATTTTTTTTTTTTTAAGAGACCGAGTCTCACTTTATCGCCCTTGATAGAGTGTGATGGCGTCACAGCTCACAGCAACCTCCAACTCCTGGGCTGAACTATTCTCTTGCCTCAGCCTCCCAAGTAGCTGGGACTACCCACCACAATGCCCAGCTATGTCTCACTGATTTTTAAGAAACATTTATAAGTTAAAAATAGTCATCTTTGGGTGGTGCCTGTAGCTCAGCATGGGCAGGGCACCAGACACATATACCAAGGCTGGTGGGTTCAAACCCGGCCCAGACTGGCTAAACAATAAGGACAACTGCAACAAAAAAATAGCCAGGCGTTTTGGCAGGTACTGGTAGTCCCAGCTACTTGAGAGGGTGAGGCAAGAGAATCACTTAAGCCCCAAAATTTGAGGTTGCTGTGAGCTGTAACACTATGGCACTCTACCCAGGGCAACTGCTTAAGACTCTGTCTTAAGGCTCGGCGCCTGTGGCTCAAGTGGCACAGCCGCATCCACCTAAGGTGGCGGGTTCAAATCCAGCCCAGGCCCACAAACAACAATGACAGCTGCAACCAAAAAATAGCCAGGCATTGTGGTGGGCGTCTGTGGTCCCAGCTGCTTGGGAGGCTGAGGCAGGAGATTCACTTGAGCCCAGGAGTTGGAGGTTGCTGTGAGCTGTGATGCCACAGCCCTCTACCCAGGGTGACAGCTTGAGTCTCTGTCTCAAAAAAAAAAAAAAAAACTCATGTTCTATCACATCTTGAGTGTGTTTATCATTTACCATTTTCATTTTAACTTTGCTTGCAATATAAATTTTAAATTTCATGTAGTCCAACACATAAACCTTTCCTTTATGACTTTTGAGTTAAGATCCAGCTTATAAAGTCTGCCTTGACTTCAAGATTGATTGATTATGCATACGTCTAAACACAGCTGAATGTGTGTATATTTTCATCTGAATGCTCATGGTCTCATTGATTAAATTTCAAATGAATTACAGATTTAAATATTTCAATTCATGCTTTTATATTGGAATGTATTTGTCCCAATACAATGATATAAGTAATCCATACTTCTCCAATGATCAGTTTCATGGTAACTACTTATACAGCAAAAATTACCTTTTTGTATTCTTTCTAATCTTGTTGATTTGTCTACCCTCATATTAATGTTGCATTATTTTAAATACATTGTTTTTATAACATTCGTATATTTTGTAACAGACCATCTTACTGAACTTGCTTACTAAAATTCTTCAATTAATTATCTTGGGCTTTTCAGATGGATGGTCATAAGCTCTTTATAATTGTCATTTTCTGATTTATTTTTTCCTAGCTTTGTATAGTTTTTTTTCCCATGCATTGTGTGTTTCTAGAATATGTCAATTTCAGTGTTCAGTACAATATTTATCTTAAAGTAAATTTTTATAGCTCACTGAGGTATTTTTTTAATTGGAAGATGTGTTGAATTTTATCTAATTCCTTTCTCCATCTATAAAGATAATTTATCTTCTTTGATACATTACTGTGGTGAATGTTATAAAATAATACAGATTCAAATACTAAGCTATCCTTTATTTCCTAAAAATAAGCCCTATTTAAAGATAGTGTTAGTTTTATTATATTGCTACATTCAGTGTGCTAAGATTTTATTTAGGATATTTAGATTTTCATTTATTTGCTTGCTTTATGAGCAAGTATTTGAGTATTTCCCATTTGATAATGGCTGAGAGAAATGTGGTAAATAAAATAGATACCCCTAGCTTCACAGAGCTAATGATGTATAGGGGGAAAATATACTTTATACTATGTATTAATATATGATTGTCAATAAGACAAATAATTGCTATTATAAAGTGTAGTGAAAAAGTAGTGGCCTTGGAGTAAATACTGGGGGTCTTAGCCTATCTAAAATTTAGGGGGATGGCTTTCTGGAGAAAGAAATTAAAGATCAATAAGAGCTAGGGGAAGAGAGAGTGCTTGAGGAAAGAGAAGTTGCAAAAATGAGAGCTGGGAGAGCGTATATTATATTCTAATGGATGAGAGAAGCCCATATGGCTGGAGCAAAGAATGAGCAGAGCCTGGATGAAGATAAAGCTGGAGAGGTAAGTAGGGGGTAGATATTATTGGATCGTCTTTTTTTTTTTTTTTTTGAGACGAAGCCTCAAGCTATCCCCCTGGGTAGAGTGCCATAGCATCACAGCTTATAGCAACCTCCAACTCCTGGGCTTAAGCGAGTCTCCTGCCTCCACCTCCCAAGTAGCTGGGACCACATGTGCCCGCCACAACACTTAGCCATTTTTTGGTTGCAGCCATCGTTGTTGTTTGGCGGCCCTGGGGTGGGGATTCGAACCTGCCAGCTTAGGTGTACGTGGTCGGTGCCCTAGCCGATTGAGCCACAGACGCCGAACCTATTGGGTCTTCTTTATTCAACTTATCCTAGTAACTATGGGAATTCATTGAATATTTTTATATCAATTTTGAAATAAGATTTATACACAGTGAAATGCACCAATTTTAAGTATACATAACATAGGTTTTAACAAATGGATACTACTGTATAACCACCATCCCAATAAAGATATAGAATGTATCTCTCATCTTGAAAACTCCCTTGTACCCAAGTGTAGTTAATTCCCCCAACCCAACCCCCTCCCCAGTTTCTTATCTCAGTATCAGTTTTAACGATGTGAGAACTTCATGTAAATAGAATTATACAGCTGTGTCTGACTTCTTTTACTTCGTATAATGTTCTTGAGCTTCATCCATGTTGTATGTATCCGTACTTCCTTTTATCACTAGGTAGTACAGTGTAGTCTAGACATACACGGATTTACCCTTTTATCAATCAATAGACATTCAGGTGGTCTTCAGCCTTTGGCAGTGTGTTGCTATGAACATTTGAGTGTAACTCTCAGTGTGAATACATATTTTCATTTCTCTTGAGCAAATACCTGAGAAGATAATTGCTAAGTCACATGATGAGCACATATTTATCTATATAAAAAATGTCCAGACCCTCGTACCACTTCGTATTTCCACCAGCAATGTATTAGACTTCTAGTTGCTTCACACACTCCATATACATCAATCTTTTAAAATTAGAAATGCAAATGACCTAGAAGAGCCAAAACAATTTTATTTCATTACCTATATTGTAGTCCTTAAATCAGGTAGCACAAATCTTCCAGCTTTGCTCATTCAACATCATTTTGGCTACACTAGATTGATTATATCTATACAAACATATATATTTATTTATGCTAGATTGAGCTTGTCAGTTTCTCTAGAAATTGGGATATTGGGTTTGTATTAAATCCAAAATTTGGAGAGATTTGACATCTTAATACTGAGTTTTCTAATCCATGAATATGATGTGTCTCTATTTAGGACATCTTGAATTTTCTCTGCAGTATATTACAATGTTCCCTCTATAGATTTTATACATATTTTGTTAATCTTATTCACTACATATTTTTGAATGCTACCATACATGGAATTGTTTTGTAGCTGGTATATATATGGAAATAAAATTGATTTTGTATATCGATCTTGAATCCTAAGACTTTGCTAATCTCACTACTTAATCCTAATAGCTTTCTTTGTAGAACTTTTAGAATTTTCTACTTACATTATCATGTCATTGGTAAATAAAAACGGTTTTTCACCTCATTTTCCAATCTGTATCCCTTTTATCTTTGGTGCAATTGCAATGACAAAGACCTTCAATATGCTGCTAAGTGGAAATGGCGGCGAGGGGGGATGTTCTTATTCCTCAGTCTTTGGGAGAAAACATTCAGTTTTTTAACAGCAAGTATAATGTTATTTGTATGACTTTTTATTACACTTTTTTTTTTTTTTTTTTTTTGCAGTTTTTGGCCAGGGCTGGGTTTGAACCTGCCACCTCTGGCATATGGGGCCAGCACCCTACTCCTTTGAGCCACAGGTGCCGCCCCCATACACTTTTATTCAGTTAAGGAATTTTCCTTCTATTCCTAGTTGACAGAGGGTTTTGCCATGAATGTATTGTAAAATATTCTCAAATTTTTCTGTATCTTTTGAGATGATAATAAAGCATTTTTTTCTTCTGGTAGACTACATTGCTTTTTCAATGTTAAAATAACCTTGAATTCCCAAGTTAAATACCACCTGGTTATGGTACATTCTCTGTATGTATAGCAGTATTTGATTCATTAATGTTTTATTGAGGAATTTTATATATCTTTCTGGGGGATATCGGTCTGTGGTTTTGTATGTCTTTGTCTAGTTCTGGTATCAGGGTAATACTGGCTGCATTAAATCATTTGGAAAGTGTTCACTCTTCTATCTTCTAAAAGAGTTAATAAAACTGATATTATTCCTAGTGTCAGAATTCAACAATGAAGTTATTTTACTTCATTTGAAGTCTTTTAATTACAAATTCTATTTCCTTAATTGGTATTGGGCTATTCAAGTTTGTTTCTTGAGTTAGTTTTATGATTTGTCTTTGAAGTCATTTCAATTAAGTTACAGAATTTATTGGCATAGAGTATTCACAATAATTCTCCCCCATCCTTTACTGTCTTAGGATCTCTGACAGTGTCTATTGTTTCACTCTTGATATTCAATATTTACCTTTTTTCTGATCATTCTAGCTAGAGATTTCAACTTTATTGGTCTTTTCAAAATCCTAGCTTTGTTTTTACATGCTTCATTCCCCATTTTTTAATTTCCTTTTTTTGGTCCTGTATTTCCTTTGCTTTAAAATATTTTAATTAAGGTTTAATGCATATACTGTAAAATGATCCCTTTGTATATTGTAGAGTTCTGGGTTTCAGTAATTTGACTATCGTGCATATTAGTGTGCTTTTTCTTTGAATCTTCTTTCTTGGGATCGTTGTTTTTGGGGGGGTATTTTTTTTGTGGTTTTTGGCCGGGGCTGAGTTTGAACCCGCCACCTCCGGTATATGGAGTAAGTATATAACTTACTCCTCTGAGCCACAGGCGCCGCCCGGGGATTGTTGAATTTTTTGAGCCCATACATTAATGTTTTCATGAAATTTGCCACATTATTAACCATTATTTTGTCAAATACATTTTTCTTCATTCTCTCCTCCCTTTGTAGGACTTGAACTAAACATATGTTGGAAAGCTTCATATTATCCCAGATGTCCTTGAGGCCCTATTCAATTTTCTTCAGGTTTTTTTAATGGATCTTCAGATTAGATTATTTCTACCAATGTGTCCTTAAGACTACTTATTCTTTCTTCTGCTATTTCCAGTCTTATATTGGTCTCATCTTATAAATAGCCCTCTCTTATATCTTTCGGGTATAATATTCTTACCTCACTTTCTAAAATTTCAATTTCTCAAGATTCCTTTTTTATTCCTTATGTCTATTCCTTGAGACCACGTTTTCCTTTATTTCTTTGAACAGTTATAATTACTGATTTAAAGTCTTTGATGAATCAATACCTGACTCTATTTAGAGCAAATTACTGTGGACTGACTTTTTTCCTTCACTGTGGATCATGCTTTCCTATTTCGTTATATGTCTAGTAATTCTTGGTTAGAAACTTAACATTGTGGATAATTTATTATTGACTGTGATTTCTGTTATATTCTTAGCATTATTGTTTTTTTATATTCTAGCAAGCAGTAAGCATTCCTGTACTCAAACTTTAAACTCCATCTTCCTAACAATATATATTAGCTAATATCTCCCCACTCAGTCTTTTTTAACTTCTAATTGCTGGGTTTTTTTAACCTAGTCCTCTTTTGTGCCCATGGAGTTCAGCAGTCAGCCAGAGAATCAGAGAGTTTATAGTGAGATTTTGGTATCCACCCACCCTTAGATTCCCCTAAATTTCCAGTTGCTCCACCAGTCCCAAACACTTCAAGCCAAAAAGGCTCTGACTTTTCAGGTCTGGGAGTCCACTCAGTCAAAAAAACTCTGAACTTATAAATCTTATTCAGTCCAATTTTACCTTTCCAAATTTGACCCTGCTGGTTTATCTGCTTTTTCAATGAGAAAAAATTGAAATTGTTCCTCTCCCACTACCCTACACATGCAGTTGGCTACAGATTATGGTAGTGTTATAGCCAGATTTTAGGTTCTATCCTTTTGGCAACTCTCTTTTTCCCAGTATTTTCTACCTAAATTTCCAGCTTCTCTGCTAGTCCTTATGCCTTCTGCTACTTATAGCAAGTATGGCTGCCATTTTCTCCTTCTAGACTTTCAAGGGACTGAGGAGTGCCCTTGGGCAAGAAATCCACAAATTTCTTAACTTTTGCAATTGAGGTCTTAACAGAATGACTTTCCTCTGGCTAAAGCCCTCAAATAGTTTTTGTTTATATTTAGTTAGATTACATAACCATGTGAGGTTCACTTAACAAATTCATTTCACCATTACTCCCCTTTTTTTTATTTGTTTGTTTGTTTGTTTTGCAGTTTTTGGCAGGGCTTGGTTTGAACCCACCACCTCCGGCATATGGGGCCAGCACCCTACTCCTTTGAGCCACAGGTGCCACCCTACCATTACTCCCTTTTTAAAATACTTTGGAATGTAGGAGTTTTAGGTCCTGGTAATGTGATAAGATTAACATGTTAAAATTGTCATAGTGTAGATTGAAAAAAGAGATAGGCAAAGAACAATTAGAAAGCAATCTTAAGTTTCAATGTCAGGATTAATGGCTTTGCAAAATGAAGTAGAAACTTTTTTATAGTTTTATATCCTGAGACAGTTTATACAACAGAGGATTTAGATGTTACTTGAAAGTCTTACGGAATTTCCCCGTAAATCAGGACCAAAAATAAAGACCTTTCCAAAGACTATCTTTAACTTCTAATTTAGTCTATGACTTTTGTCTTCTGGGGGTTTTGAATCAATATATTTTTCTAAGGAAAATATCCATTTCTACAGAAATGTTTTATAAATGTATTTAAATATGCTTAAAATGTATTTTATACATTTAGGAATATTAAGCACTATTGATAGACCATGTAAGCCAAACAACACTCTTAAACTAGTCTAGATGCACTTTTACTAAATCTGAATTATATTTTGACATTAGGCTTTCAGTTTGCTCACAGCTAAATGCCCTTTAATGTTCTATATGGAGTTTTTTGTTTGTTTGTTTTGTTTTTAGAATTCAGAGCTAGGAAAGCTTTATTGATTTTTTTTTTCTATGAGGAGTTGATATTGTTTCTCTCCTGTCTAATGAGAATGATTTAACTCATTCTATAATCTGTTTCCTGAAGTCTTAAGATTCCCCTGAGGTACTATTTTGAAAGGGACAGAGAGAATGCAAGCATTTCTCTTGGTATATATTACAGCACTGCCTTATATTTCTTGTGAAGAGAAAGTTCCATAATATTTAAAATTACTGATATTTGACAGTCTTTTTTTGCATTGACAACCAGAAAACCAGGAGGTGCCTGTGGCTCAGTGAGTAGGGTGCCGGCCCCATATACCAAGGGTGGCAGGTTCAAACCCAGCCCCAGCCAAACTGCAACAAGAAATAGCTGGGCGTTGTGGCAGGCGCCTGTAGTCCCAGCTACTTGGGAGGCTGAGGCAGAAGAATCGCCTAAGCCCAGGAGTTGGAGGTTGCTGGAGCGACTCCACTGCACTTTACCGAGGACAAAAAAGTGAGACTCTGTCTCAACAACCAGAAAACCCAGAACCAAATCTAAGCTCAAAAAAACGCATTACATTTAATATGCTTTTATTGTTCATGTTCATTATTTGCATATTGTTAGTTTTCTATAAAATCTAAGTGCATCTTAAATTCTTTATAAAATATGTGGTTTATGGTAAATACTAATATCTTTTAAAGGACTAAGTCTGAATTATTCAAACATGAAAAGACAGAGCCCTGTTCTTCAGCCATTCCACAGAATATAGAAATTCTCACTTTATAGATCCAACTAGGAAGAAGTTTCGAATCAAATCCTTTCTAAATTGAGCTAGTTTTCTTATCTTCTGACACCTTAAGCAAAAGAAGTACAGATCCATCTGCCTAAGACCAGAGGTCTGGCAGCAAGGAGCAGCCTCAGGAAATTGTAGCTCTGGTTTCCCGGTCCATGATGGCTCCAGAAAGAAGTTGGAGAGGTCTCCTCTGCCCTGTGAGCACTTGGAAGAGAGGGAAGAGTCTCAGTCGTGGTAGCCTTCTCCACACTTACTCAGTGCTCAGTATGTGTTAAGTGGAAGGATTACAACCTAAAGGTCATTTACTGACCCATAAGGCCTCATGAAAGTCTGATAATAATAGTATCTGCTTCAAGTTAATATTTCAAGTCTAATTACATGCTATTGTGAGTTTAAAAGTTATTTCAGAGTAGTTCTTGAAGAATTTTTTAATCATTGAACAAATGATGCTGGGACAGTTGAAGAAAAATTTGGGAGAAAAATCATTATTGTTCTTCCATAATTCCTCATTCCTTAATATATTTCAGACAGAAATAGTTAACTTTTTAAAAACTCTAGATCAAGGGTATCCAACTTTCAGCCTATAGGCCACATGCTGATTTTGTGAGGATTTTGCTTATCTGTGGTATCAGATATCACAAAAAGTAGGGATTGACCTTTTGTTTTCTCATCAGGTTAGCTTTTGTTAGTGTTTGTGTATTTAATGTGTGACCTAAGACAACTCTTATTCTTCTAATGTGTAGCAAAGAAAAAAAAAGTTTAACCTCCCTGCATAAATAAAAAGAATCCCAACTTGTAAAATATGGAAGAAATTCAAAAGTAAAAGTTGAAAACTTTGATTCTACATAACGTAAAATTTGTATCAAACATAATAAAATTAAATATTAATGAGAAGTCAATTTAAATTAAATGCAAATGGCAATTGGAGAAAAATTATTGATAACATGTACAGTCTCCTAAGCTGTGTTGCCTGAAACAATGAGTGGCTATTGATGTCAGGAAGCAGTCAAATGTCATGTGACTTAGATTAGCAGCAATGGTATTATTCCAGTAATTCCACAAGCTGGGTACTGGGCGCATTAGCTCCATTTATTAAGAGAAATTCCTGCCTCTAATACCTCTCAACCCTCACTTCAAAGAGTGGTGTCATTCCCCATTCAGGGCCTCTAAGGAGAGAGTCCAGGTGCAGATTCTGTCTGCATGAATCATCATGGCAATCCCTTTTGTTGGCCCTCTTCTGAGGGAGACTGGTGGGAGTTTGGAGGAATAAGGCAGAAAGGTACATGAGGCTGAGTGTGTGCATGGAGGTGGGCAGCCTCCCAAATAGAAAAGTTAGTCCTCATGCCAGCTGTTTAGTCCAATATTTGGCAAGAGCTATAACCTTAATATACAAAAAATTGTTGAAAACCAAAAGGAAAGAGATAATCATAGGATGTGGGAAATAAAAAATGAGCAAAAACAAATAGGCAATTTACAAAAATACAGATGACCAAGAAATATGTGAAAAATGGTTTGATTTCACTATTTGTAAAAAAAAAATACAACTCATACAATGCTAATTTTCACCTATAAAATTAGTGAAATATTGAAAATACCAATTGCTCAGGACTAGTATATTAAATACAATGATTTCTGTAAACTGAGATTATATCCTGCAACTTTACTAAATTCAGTTATCCTAGTAGTTTTTTGTTAGATTGCTTAGTATTTTCTGCAGAGTTACACATTGAGGATACAGACAGTTTAACTCTTCTCCCCTCACCCTCTACCACCTGCAATACAATTTTGTAAGGGGTGGTCAGAGTACATATTCTTGCCTTGTTTTGGAACTCAAAGGGAAAGCACTTAGTCTCTTGCCAATAAGAATAAAGTTAGCTATAGATTTTTTATCAGTGTCTCTTAATGAAATTGAAGAATTTTCCTTTTATTCCTTGTTTTCTGAGAAAAGACTCAGTATTACATTTTCCAGTGCTCTTTCTGCATCTACTGATATGACTACATGTTGTTTTTTTTGTTTTCTGTTAATATGGTAGATTTTCAAATGTTGAACCACACATGAACTTTAAAGAATAAACTCCTCCAGGTCCTGATGTATTATCCTTATTATATATTGATGGATTTGATACACTACTATTTTAAGCAAATATAAATCGTAACCAAATTTTGTATATATGCCTGTAATTCTTCTTGTAACATTTTTGTCAGGTCTAAGTATTATGTTGGCTTCATAAAGTGAATTAAGAAATGTTGCCTCTGTTGCCTGAAAGAATTTACATAGAATTGGTATTTTTCCCCCTTAGATATCTGAATTTATCAGTGAACATGTGGACCTGGAAAATTTTTGCCAACAGATTTAATTTCTTTAGTAGATAGAGATTGACTGATAATTTGTGTCTTTCAAGGAGGAATTTGTTCATTTGTTGAAATTGTTGGTATAAGATTCTCTTTATAGGATCTATAGTGATGTTCCCACTTTCATTTCTAATGATATTGGTAATTTTTCTCACTTAGTTTAGGGATTTATCAATTTTAAAGACATTTCAAAAGAACAGATTTTAGTTTCTTTGATTTTTTTTCCCTCTATTCTTCCTTTTCTAATTCATTGATTTCTGCTCCTTATTTCCTTTCTTCTTCTTATCCCTGTATAATTGCTAAACTGGCTAAAATTAAAAGGACTGGCAATGCCAAGTATTAGAGAGAATGTTGAGCAACTGGTTGGTAGGAATATAAAATGGTACAAACACATAGGAAAAGTTTTACAATTTCTTATAAAGACACATGCTTTATAAGACCAGAGCTTTTAGTCCTATTTACTTAGTAAGAATGATAGAAAACACATTTACTAATAAAACCAAGCAGTACAGGAATATAGAGGCTTGGAATCTAGGGAGAATTGACAGATCGCACCACACTAAAAGTACGGATGTTTGTTTATACTGAATTTGTTTCCTAATAAAGTCACATCATTTCTACCAATATAATAGGATTGTTCTGAGATCCCAATCAATTGATTTCTGAGTAGCTTTATTCTTGATGAATGTCACGTTTCCAGTAGAAGTGTGTGGCATGGTGGATAGATGTACTCTGAGAATTCTAAGCCACGTGGTTGTAAGACCATGGAAATTGTTTAAAACAAACTCTTCAAGTTCCTGATTTGTTATTGAGGACAACAAATGAGTCTCCTCACCTTGGAATCAGATGTGTTCTCTTTGATAATAGTTGTAAAATAAAAATGTACCTAGGCTTATAATTTGTAAGAACACTATGGGAAATAACATGTCCAGGTAGAGGGTATGGTTTAGCCAGGGTTTCTGTAATATATCACCATAGACTGGGTGGCTTAAGCAATAAACATTTATTTCTTAGAGTTTTAGAGGCTGAGAAGTCCAAAAATCAAGGCACTAGCATGTCAGGTGTCTGGTGAGGACTCTCTCTTTAGTTCATAGCCACTTTCTTGCTAGGTCCTCCTATGGCTAGGGACAGATAGATCATCTCTCCAGTTTCTCTTCTTGCAGGGCACTAATTCCATTCTTGAGGGCTCTATCCTCAAGACCTAATTACCTCCCAAAGGCCCCACCTCCAAATACCCATGACATTATAGAGATTTAGGTTTCAACATGTGAATTTGGGAAGGAATATCACAATGTCCTAAGAATTCTGCATATAACAATTAATATAACTTCACAGGGAGAGAAAATAGCCCATCAACTCTTTGCCCTTTTGCTCATATAAACAGTTTGGTACAGTGATAATAGCTCCTAGCAGAAATTAGGAGACCTAGGCTCTTGTCTTACTCCTATCATCGGATGGTTTTGGAGTCTAGACCTAGGGCAAATCACCTAACCGTGAGCTTTTTCATCCACGAAATGAAGATATCAAGGTGGAATGATGTCTGTGGACATATTATGTAAAACAAAGAATGCTACGAAAATACCCTGAATTATACTTGAGTATAGATCACATCACCCAGGAGCCTGCCTGGAGAGTTTTTTCTCAGGAAGGACAGATAAGCTAGGAGGCAGAAAGTGACTATGAATTAAGGAGAGAGTCCTCACCAGTTGGAGTTACTTCTTTTCCTTAAGAAGAATATAAGCTTTAGCAACCCCATCTGAGCCAGATAAGAAATTCTGGGCTTGGCAGCAAGAATCCTAGGAAGTAGACCTCCAAAACAAAGACTAAAAAGAAGGCTAATGGGGAGTATAAACTACTAAAGCTTGGGAGAGAGGAAAACATGAGGTTAGTGAGCAGCCATTAAGTTTACTTCAATGTAAGTTTGGATCCAACATTAATAAAAGAGAAACCAAAACTGAAACACAAACACCTAAATGTCCCATATCTCGAGCGTGACTACTGCTGTCAGCAGATTTTAATTTTGGTTTCCTGTGTTGCTGAGAGCTCTTAGATTGAGACTTTCTTAAAACGAAGTTTATTCAGACATAAGCCTTAAGGTTTCTTTTCCTGTTGTTATAATCATGGGTCATTGTGAAAATTTTGAAATGACATAAAAATCAAGAAACATAACATCTGGCTCAGCACCTGTGGCAGAAGTGGCTAAGGTGCCAGCCACATACACCTGAGCTGGCAGGTTCGAATTCAGCCCAGGCCTGCCAAACAACAATGATGGCTGCAACCCCAAAATGGCCGGGCCTTGTGGCAGGCACCTGTTGTCCCAGCTACTTGGGAGGCAGAGGCAGGATAATCGCTTGAGCCCAGGAGTTGGAGGTTGCTGTGAGCTGTGATGATACCATGACACTCTACCCAGGGTGACAAGCTTGAGGCTCTGTCTCAAAAAAAAAAAAAAAAAAAAGAAAGAAACATAACATCCACACTGTTGGAAACAAGTGAAGCCTGCCCAGCAACACTGATAAGCCAAGCAGGTTGAAACTTGCAGGGGTGAATCAGAAAGGACATTGTTGACTGTGTTTCTTGGAAGTGAAATAATAAACCAATACGGCCTGTCTCAAAACTGTCATAGCGACCTGTGTAATTATCTTGACTGATTTTTTGTTTTTACATCAACTTTCATTTCAGAAAAGATCTCAGCATTGTTTCTCTTAGTTGCCACGTTCCCAGGCTGCTTTCCTCAAAAGATTAGCTGGTATTTTAAAAATATAAAACATTGTATTGTAAAATGCATATTAAAATATGAAATACTTTATTATAAAATATTTTTATTTGAATTTTAAAATTCATTTGTACTTAAAATGTGCGGTGCCCTGTGCTGGTCAAAAATAATAACACTAAGCCCTCTTGGTGAATTAGATTCATATTCCCTCTACCCTATTGTGAACAAGCTGCAATATTTTCATTAGAATGCACATATCCTTAATATAATTTATAAAATCCCTTGGGTTGGGGGCTCATATTTTTGAGAGAGGATAAAATTATTTCATCACTCAAAAAATTCTGATTGTAAAGGTAATGTTTGTCGCAGAGCAGCCTGAGTGCAAAGATATGAAAATTCAATTTCTTTACTTAGATGTTAACGTTTTCCACTTCCTTTTTTATATACATCTCATTTTACATATTTGAGCTCACAATGTACACACACCAGTCTAATTCATTTCTCCCCTTTATCATTGTTCTGTGCATTTCTTGCATCAATACTAAATTCCTTTTTAATGGTAATATAAGTTCTTTATATGAATAACTTCCTATTTTTATATTTTCCTAATGTGGGATGCTTAAATGGCTTCTAGTATTTAGAAATTTTTCCTACATTGATAAAGGAAATAGTATCTCTGTAAAAGCTCTTTACTAATACACATAACAGTACATTTGAATGTTTTTCAGATGTTAGCCATTTTTTATTTTTAATGAACTATTTCTGTCTTTTACCCAAATGTTCTTAGTAGTTCTAATTCATGTCATTTTTTATAATAAGGATATTGATTATTTGGTAATTTTTATAAGTACTTATAGTTTTGCTTTAATTTTTTCTGATTATAAATAATCATTAAAGTTTGAAAATACAAATAAGCTGGCTCGGCACCCATAGCTCAGTAGGGTACCAGCCACATACACTGAGGCTGGCAAGTTCGAGCCCAGCCCAGGCCTGCTAAACAACAATGACAACTGCAACCAAAAAATAGCCAGGCATTGTGGTAAGTCCCTATAGTCTCTTGGGAGGCTGAGGCCAGAGAATCGCTTAAGCCCAAGAGTTGGAGGTTGCTGTGAGCTGCGATGCTGTGGCACTCTACAGAGGATGACACAGTGAGTCTCTGCCTCAAGAAAAAAAAAGAAGAAGAAGAAAGAAAATACAAATAAGCACATATAAGAAAATAAAATGTATTCCATCAGAGTGTCCAGCAATAACAAGTATAATTTTAATTGGAAATACTACACCTTCTTGATGGTACTCTGCTTAGTTTATGTAACAATATAAAATAATAGAAAAATGTTATGAAATATATTGCATTTAAAATTATTACATTATATTCCATTATAGAGATATGCCATAATAAATGCCTTAAAGATGAACATTTAGTGTTCAATTTTTTACTACTATAAACATTGTGATATTCTTAAGATAAATTATAAGTAGAATTGCTGGACCCAAGGGTATACTTGTACCTTTAACTTACTACAAATTACCTTTCAAAAGGCTATAAAATTCATTTCCCATTGGCAATGTTTAAAATACCTATATCCTGTAGCTCACTGAAAATGGGATATTTGTATTTTTTTTAATCAACTTGGAGGCACAATTTACATGTAATAAATGCACCCATTTTAAACATTTAGTTGAATGGATTTTAATCAACATGTACATGTATCCATATAAGCACCACCACAGTCAAGATAAGAAATGCTTCCCTTATCCCCAAAAGTCCCCTTTTGTACATTTATGTCAATCCTCTCTTCCTCCCCATGAGAAATATCTCAGACCCCAGTTATTTCCTGTTGGTATAGATTATATTCTATCATTATATGGCGTTTTATATAAATGGAGTCGTACAATATGTATTCTCTGGGGTCTAGATTCTTATGCTTAGCATGTCTTTGAGATCCATCCCTGCTGTTGCCTGAATCAGCACACCCTTCTTTGTTAGTGAACAGAATGTCATTTTATAAATACACCAAATCTTGTCTAACTCAGGTGAATGAGTTAACATTTGGATTGACCCCCATGTGGGGCTATTTTGAATAAAGCTGCTGGATGCTTGTGTAGATCTCTAAGCTGTGACTCCCAAAAATGAGATACTTCATTTTCTTAGCTTGGAAGTTTGTGAACTGTATATTAACCACTGTTTCAAGTCAAGCAAATTTTCCAGAGGAAAGCCCAGATCTTATTTTGGGATCAAATCAGCAGGATGAGGCAATGGTGCAGGATATAATTTTGCGAGTGTCTTGGAAAGCTATCTGGGAAGCACCTGATCCCTGTATCAGCAAGAAGCATAAGACTCTTACCACTTGCTGCCCTCCCTCCTCCGTGTCTTCTGGCTCCTAACAAGTCTAAGAATCCTGCCAAGTCAGTCCCTGTCCCCTCCCATGACAGGAGGGTCAGAGGAGAAAATAACGACAGGCATCATGCTGTTTAATGCCAGATCCCCTAAATAGCTTCAGAAGGCAATAGCAGGGTCAGGCTACCCCACAGGCCACTTGAGCATCTGCCCAGTAGCCTCTAGGGTATTCTATGCCCTCTCCTTGCCTAAAGAGAAATTCGTCCTTATAGTTCAAGAGAGTTCTGTGCAGTGATTCACGGGGCCTACCTTCTGCAAGTGGAATCCAGACTTCACCAGAGCAAGAATCATGCCTTATGCAAATTTTTATATGCGTAAGGTCCATAGTGGATACTCAAATATTGTTTTGGATATTGTATAATCTAAGCTAATGGCAGAAGGGAATTATATCTAATATAGATCCATTGTACATACGTTATTTTGTACCGGTGTCTTTCGAAGTAAAAATGAAAAAACAGTAAACATTCCTCCTCTTTCCCAGTCCCCCTTCTGTGGCAAAGGCCTTGTTAGGGGAAGCTTTAAAATTCTGACATTCTAAGGGTGGTTTTTAGAAAATTAAACTGGAAAAACAATATAAAACTCAGTTGTTTTTATTAAAAGCAATACATAGCAAATATGCAAATATCACTTATCCTGGTGGGAATAAGATTTTATAGAGAAGAATGTTTACAGACAGCTTTCCAGGAAAATATCTCCTATAATAAAAAACAGTAGACCCCTACAGAAAAGGCTTCTCTGCTTTGCAGACCAAGAGAGCCGTGGCTGGTTACACCCAGTTCCCCAGGGGCTCTGTCACTAATGTTAGCGCACATCTACTTCATGGCAGAATGAGGTTTTTACTGGGCATGTTTCTCTTCCCTTAGTTCACTGACATTGGGACGTTTGAGACCATGTGGCAAGTCAAGTTCTACAATTACCACAAGCGAGATCACTGCCAGTGGGGAAGCCCCTTCTCTGTCATTGAGTACGAATGCAAACCCAACGAGACACGCAGTCTGATGTGGGTGAACAAGGAGTCCTTCCTCTGAAGATGGCTCTTTCTCATGTTGCTGGACAATCATCTCCGAAATCTACTCTTAGACAAACCAGCACAAGCCTTAACCAAGGCATGCCACACCGTTGCTGTTTCCCTTGTGGTACTGATGACCCACTAGCCCTGATTAATTTGAAAGTGTAATTCCCCTCTGATACAATATCCCTGACACGAAGCTCGTGACTACCACTCCTGGAAATACCCCCTTTCTGTATTCCGTGCTGGTGCTCCTGCATCCAATCGTGCTCGGTCATGCTGTTGACCGCTTGTGACCAGAACTCAGCGGAACTTGTAGGCTTGTCCTGTTCTTGAGAGTTCCACTGGCTCTGTGTTTTGTTTCCAAGTTGAGTGATTGCTCCTTTTCTGTTTAGTGTTCCATTTAAAAATAACAATGTGTATGGGTCCTCCCATGTGTAATACGGTGATATATAACTTGCAATGTTCGCCAGTTCTCAAAGCAGGCTTTGTGAAAATGTAATACAAACAGCCGTCAATGGGACTCAAATGTTGTGCTTCCTGTAACCAGCTCTGCTTTTTCAGGGAATGATAATGACAGACAAATGCTTAAGTATTTATAACGTCCTAAAGCTCTTCAAAGTAACTTAAGGTATTGTGCAATGGTCTACTAGAAATGGGGACAAAGCAGCGTTGTGGACCACTTTAACAACTCTTAAAGTGATAAGAGTTGTAGGGTTACCCTGTGACACTCTCCCATAGTGTTCAAAGATGCACATGTAGTCATCCCTACATTCTTCTTCACTTGAACTTTGTAAAACCGTGTATGGACCTATGAGCAACTTTTGATATTTCTTAATAAAGGCATTGAAAATTATGCCCCTGACTTGCATCCTTTTTTTTTTTTTTTTACAATCTTGCTCCATTTCCCCAGCAGTGCAATGGCATCATCATTGCTCACTGCCATTTCAAACTCCTGCACTCAACAAATGTGATCCCCCTGCCTCTGCCACCCAAGTAGCTGCGACTACTGGCACACAACACCAAGCCCAGCCAATTTTCCTATTTTTTTATAGAGACAGAATCTCACTCTTGCTCAGGGCCATCTTGAACTCCTATCTTCAAGGGGTCTTCCTGCCTCAGCCTCCCAGAGTGCTAGGATTATGGACTTGAGCCACCATGCCCAGCCCTGGCTTGAGTTCTTAATTAGGGCAGCAGCTATCTAGCAGGTGGACCTCTGCTTCAGGCCAGCTCTGCTCAGGTTTGTTCCAAGGTGAGGGGGATCTACATGAAGTAGAATTAGCATGCTTATTCATGGATCAAGTCTAACTGTTTAGCAGGATTCTCCAGCCAAGTCTAAGAGGGTTAGCACAGGCCCAAGTACTTGGTTGGCAATCCAAACATGCTTGTCCCTATCCTCACTCCATTCCTCCTCCCCCATTGATCAGCTGTATAGCTCGGTAGTAGGACAACGTGGTGCTGTAATAGCGTGTGTACCCCAGGATTGAGACCTCCTTGCCTGTTCCCAGGGCACTTGGCACAAAGCCTGCACTCCATACAGTTTAAGGATAAATTCCAGAAGAAGGAAAGAAGACTTCCTCTTTAAAATAACTGCTTTCCAATAACATTCACTTAGGCAACACAAATCCTATTGTGTTGGAAATAGTTGGGGATTTGTTTGAGGGTGGGAGGGGCTTGCTACCTATAAACCAAGTAAGAAAGAATATGCAAAATTAATGGGAGTATTTTTTAATTAAATGCCATATTTTTATTTCAGAATATTAGGGGGTACAAATATTTTGGTTTTTGCATAAAATGAGTCAGGATTATAAGCGTGTATTTTAAAGAGTCAGTTTATTGTCTCTGAATAACTGAGAATTGAATCTGGAAGGCTGGCGCTCAAAAGCCTTTCCAACTATAAGAAGCTTATCTGCAATGAGGCCCTACAGCCAGCAGGGAACAGCAATGCCTTGCCTTTGGGCTAAATGTAAATGATGGTAAAAGAAGGCAGAATGTTTCTCAATTAGCTTGCTTTCCCAAAATGTCTATTACAACTGCCTATTACATTACATGACAAATGTCTATTACAACATAAGCACTAACCCATTCCTACTTAAAAGCCAACACTCAATTGTTTGAACGCACATTGAGATATTTAAAACATATTTACTACATAGGCTTAAATTTTCTCCCCAAATATCTAATCAAAATGCAGAAAAATAGGAGGTTAAAAAAAAAGGAGAACTACACATTTTAATCTACTTAAGCGTTTAGTTAGTAAATATTTTCATTTGCAAAACAAGAGGTTTCAAGCCAGTGACTCATCTATCAGAGCCTTAGTATTTGCTTGGAGGATGGTAGCAATATCATAGGCTTTTGCAATATTCCACACTTTTTTTTTTTTTAAACCAGAGCCTTCATTTAGAGCTGGAAATGACTCAAGGCAGACCTAGAGGAAATGTGACTCAAGGCAGACCTAGAGGAACTGCTCACCACCCCCCAAGCCCCATGGAGGAGCAGGAAGATGAGCCTGGCTGAGAAGCTGGTGTGTATGAGTCCCACTTACACTGGTTGAATCTAAGTAATCACACCTTTCTCTGTCTCTATTTGTGTGTCTCTAAAACAGGGAATGAGACTCACAGAGTTCTAAAACCTTTCAAGGTTTATGGTTTTTACTTCTTTTTATATACTTTTAAAAAATTGTGTGAGTGTGCACGTGCATGTATGTTCCCTTAGGGCCGGAGGTGAGGTTGAATCAAGGGAGGTGGGAATGAGATGGGGATGAAGCAACAGAAAATCTTAACAGCTAATCTTGCCACGTTAAGTGATCTCTCTTGGGGTATACTGTTCTACTTATGATTGGACTCAAGCCCAGCCTCTCTGGCTACTTCTCACATAGCTCTCCTCCTACTCCAAATTTGAGTGCTCAGCTATATCAAGCTGCTGAGTTGTAACTTTGCCCCTCAGCCATCTGGAAGGGCTATTTTTATACTAGTTGTAGCCACGTCTCTCTACTTCCAAGCATCAGATGGCTACCTAGAAGCTTGAGGAACTGGGCCATCCTTTCCAATCATGAGGATGACTAAAACACTTTTGAACAGGTGGAATAGAAATGCCTTGAGTTTATATTTTGTGACACCTTGCTTATTGAGAAGTCACTCATCCAGCCATCTAAACTATCTGGATCACAGTTGAGAACAGAAAGCATGCCAAAAAATAAAGGTCCCAGTCACAGATGTCACAGAGTCCATTCACGAAAGGCTTGGGTCTTCTCTCAGGGCCTCATGACTCCTACTTTAGACACAGTTCTAACATGTGGGGTAATATGGTTTCTGATCCTTTGGAAATGGAAGCAGAACAATTAGAAGAAAGAAGACAATTTGTAGAGGTAATTATACTGAAAATAAATTTTTTCAGGGGGGGACAAAGAAAAATATAAAAAGCAGACAAAGTAAAAGTATAATCGATAGGGATATCCCTATATTGTAGGTATGCAGTCCTATACTAAAACACAGTAGTTCCCATAGAGAGCAAATAAGAATGGATATACATAATAATAGCCATGATTCATTTAGGAAGATGGCATATTTTCTTCAATAATGCATCATCATGGTTCAATGTTTAGGGTTCTGATTCTGGAGCCAGAAGACCTCAATTCAATTCTTGGATTGGTTGCTTATTAGGTATGTGATCTTAGGGGAAGTCACTTTTAAATTTTTGTGGCTCAATTTTCTCATTTGGAAAATGGAAGTAAAGATAGTATTTACCTGATAGAATAGTTGTAAGGATTAAATAAATTAATACATAGTAATCCTTTAGAACAGTGCTTAGCATGTAACATCATTACTTGGTACAAAAAAAAAAATTAAATGACAAGAGAAGAACCAAAGATGTTTAAAGGAATACAATTCATTTTCCTAAAATATTTCTTGGATGGATTTGAAATACCACCCACAGAATTTATGTATCAAAAAAGGGTGTACATAGGGTGGCACCTGTGGCTCAAGGATGAGGGCACCAGCCCCATATACTGGAGGTGGTGGGTTCAAACCCAGTCCCAGCCAAAAAAAAAAAAAACCTGCAAAATAAAATAAAATAAATTTTAAAAGAAAGGTATATATAGACATAACATTTTTAATTATTTAGAAATTGTATAAAGTAGTAAGTTCTAAGACATGCTAGGAAAAGACTTTCTCCACATAGTCTCTTCTGTAAAGTCTCTTTCGTTTTATTTACATAAAGTCTCTTTTGTAAAGAACCTGCCCATTTTGGATAATAGGCAAACATCAAGACAGAATCATAAAACTTAAAATTTGATAAAGATTGTGAATGATGTGAAAACATTTATTTCTTGTGGTCCTCCTCTGAGGTGGGTGATGCACAGCATATCTCCATTTAACAGAAGAACAATGTCTCAGAGAATAAAAAACAGACTCAGATTTAAACAAGCTAATTTTATAAGAAATATCTTCAGTTTCCCCACTGACGAAATAGTGATAAAATCCACTCCACAAAGTGTGTTAGGATAAATAATATGTCATGTGTCATGCTCCTTGTTTTTCTTCTCCCCATCACCCTCCTCCTAACAAATGCATTTCATTTAAAATCACATCATAATGTGCCCACCCTTCTGCAGGGTGTGCTTTAATAACCTGGTGATTTTGTCTTAATCTGTTTGCAGTCTAGTAGACCATTTGCTTTTCCCAAAGAAAATGACTGTGGATATATTAAATATACATATGACTTAAAAATTGTCAGTAAACAAAAGTATTCCATTTCTAGAAACTCATTTGCCCATAGCACTCTAGGTAACAAATTATTTGCAGTCTTTCCTCTTTGAAGTCATATTAACTACTGTTGGAGCACAAGGTAAGACTCAGTAAAAATTTTCCTTGACAAATAGGATATTCCATCCCCCCACTTGCTAACAAATGAAAAATACAGGAATATTTGTGGTGCTGTGCTGGTGCTTTAACAGTGGTCCTGACAGGCATCCTGGTCTCTGGCAGTCACCACACCCAAGCAGTTTCCCTGCCACTGCACAGCCTGTTCCCTCTGCTTGGATGCCCTACTCCATTTTCTACCTAGCAAACGCCTTCAAGTGCCAGCTTAAATGTCACCTCAGCTATGATGTCTTTTCTGACTCCTCCAAAATGTTGAGTCAAGAATAATTTTGAAATGCTGTTTATTCAAATGTTTTATTTCATTACCCCATTTCTCAGAAGCGTCACCGTCCTCTATCTAACTTCTGCTTTTCTTAAGTTCTCTGGATGGCTTCCACATTTTCTTCCTGACTCAGTGAAAATGAGCTGACTCAATAAAAAGGTGATGAGATTCTAGAAAGAGCTGGCTGGCTGGATGGCTGAAAAACCAGCCAATGAGAAGTTTGGAATTTATTAGCCTTTAGCAAGTTAAGTTCTCCTGCTCCCTGTCAAGGAGACTAAATGATAAGGAAAAAAAAGTTCCTGGATTCTCTTACAGACATTGCTTGCTGTGAATTTGCCTTGTTATTATTATTAACGATGATGGTACTAAGCACGAGTACCATGATTAATGATGATGGTACTAAGCACGACTACCACCTTATGGAGTAGTAAGAATCTGCACCAGATACTCTCCTTTTGTACTGAGGACCACACGTGGAACTACTCCAAAAATTAGTTATGACGTTGTTTATTTTTACCTGGGTAATCACGTGTGCGGCTCACCAAATGTTTCCAGTCCTCCCCCAGCTGGCACCTGATAAAATTTGACCTTGATGGGACTTGACTGCACCTGGTGTGGGGGGCTGCCATGTGCAAGTAGTTCTGGCCAATGGGTCCTGAGCAGCAGTGACATATGTTACTTCAAGGCTGAAACATCCCATAGTCTGTGCAAATGCCCAGCAGAGCACAGCACATTCTCTTTGACATGGCAACCAGCCACTTGCAAGGTGATCTCTCATCCTGGGTCCTAGAGTAAGAAGATATGAGGAGAATACTAGCCAACCATTGTTGACCTACAGAAAAGTTGAAAGACCTGCACCACATACCAATTTCCTGGATTTTCCAATTAACATGTTGCTATATTTGCTCTATTTCTTACCTGTCCCTCTATGCTACATCAATTCATCTTTTTCTTTTATGAACAAAAAACTATGGTAAACCATTGCTGAAATTTGGAGCATGTTTATTACCACAGCCTAACCTTGCCTTTCCTGATCCCCAACGTCTGAGGAATCTGGACCAGATACTCTCCTTTTCTACTGAGGACCACACATGGAACTACTCCAAAAAGAAAAAAGTAAGTATTAATATTTGAAGTTAGCTTAAAGAAACCATTTCTAGCCAGAGAAAGTTAAAATCATGGATGGATTAGGACAGTGTTTTTCAGCCTTTTTTATCTCATGGCACACTTACACTTGAGCCTATAGCTAAACTTCTGTGGCACATTTAGATTATGTTGATCAAAAAAAAAGTTAAAAAAAAAAAGAATGTACTTACTGTGCTTTGAACTTCTTTCAAAAGTAATTCATGGGTGGCGCCTGTGGCTCAGTGGATTAGGGCGCTGGCCCTATATGCTGGAGGTGGTGGATTCAAACCCAGCCCCAGCCAAAAAAAAAAAGTAATTCATGATCTTTAACTTTTTTCACAGCATACCTAATTTCCTCTCACAACACACCAGTACACCTTGGAACACAAGTTGAAAAAAATCACTGGATTAGGAGAAGGATTAAACCATCTTTTTTCTCTCATGATCTTAAAAAATAAGATAAACTGACTGAACTACTTTAAGTAAGGCTCTGTTTGGAGGTAGATGACTAAATGGAGAAAGGGAAGCTAAAATTAGCATTTTTCAATAGTATGTTGAAATACTCAATAGTACCCATTGAATAACAGTCATTTTATGGATGAGGTGTGGCAATTAAGATCACAAACTCATTCTAGAAAAAATGCTACATACCTCCTTGCTGAATATCGCTTTAGTCAGCTTCAAAGTACTTCCCTTGGAAAGCTATGCATCAACACCACCCTTCAAAGCAATTGTATTTTCTGGAATAACCATCAGAGCTATATCATATTATCCTCTATGTCTTTAATGTCATCAAAAGGTCTTCCTTTCAAAATTTTCTTTATTTGGGGACAAAGAAAAAGTCATTGGGACCCAGGTGAATAGAGAGGGTGTTCCAATACAGTTATTTGTTTACTGGCTAAAAAAATCCCTTGCAGATAGTGCTGAGTAAACTGGTGCATTGTCATGATGCAAGAGCCATGAGTTGTTAACCAAAATTTTTAGTTAAGATTTTCCTAAAATTTTCTCTATTGATGATTACTTGGTCTGCAATGCTTCTCATAGTCAGCCAATGGTTTTGACACAAAAATTTGACAATTTTTTGCAATTTTTTCATCAGTTCTGCTCATTACTGGTTGCCCTGACCTTTTTGTTCATCTCTCTCCTCAGAAAAACATTTAATCCATCTGTACACTGCCATTTTCTTCATGGTATTACCCCATAAACTTGTACTAACATGACCCTGATTTCACTTCTACTCTTGCCAAGTTTAATAAAAAATTTACAAATGTTTGTTCATTGCTCTAAGTCAAGCTCCCACATTCTCAGGATGGCACCCAAACCATGCAACAATGATAATGAACACCAATCCACAAGGCACTGCCACACATTGACATGAACACAGCTGTGAGACAAGGCTATGAAATCTTACCAAGATGTTTGTACAGTGCCACAATGTAAGTGCACTGTGGCAAGTTTAAGAATTTAGTTGTCAGATCTTGTATGCTACCTCGTTTGATCCTAAAATCACCCTACCAACTATATAATGTTTTTCACTGTTAAAATGAGGATGTTAAGAACAGAGAGGTTAGGCTACCTTCCCAGAGTCACAAAGCTAACATGATGAGAAGAGGCAGAATGAAAGCTCAAATCAGTATGGTTTCAACATGCTTACCCTCCTCTATAAGTCTACAAACCCTTCGTCTCCAGCAGCCTCAGAAGTTGATATTTTCTCCCACTGAAATGACCAACCCTACAGAGACCATGGCCTAAGAAGTAATAACAGTATTAGTGGCAGCCTCTCTCTTTGCTTAGGTAGAATTTGAAATGTCAAAATTATTTGACAAGAATATTTTTCAAAATACGTAAAAGTTCAAGAAACCCTCTAAACTTAGGAGCATGTGAATTTCCCAAAGCTGAAGAAAACAATGTTTCCTTAACCTTTATCTGGAAGTTGCTTTCACTGACAAAAACATGTTTTAAACTATTAATATTTAGGGGGAGTTAATAACCCAAAACCTAGGTGCAATTTTGATCTATTGTTTGAGCTTGTCTTTTGGTATGAAATAGATCTACATGTGTGTGTAGGGTCCTTTTTTCCCAAATCTAGATGGTTACACCTTGAAATTTAATTCATATGACCATACCAAAGGTTTATTTTCAGAATTTTCATGGCTACAGCATAATGACTTTGAATTCATGTTAGTTAACCCAGAATGGGTCTGTTGGATATAATCTTTAATTGTCAGGTTTCCACTCAGGATAGGGATTTTTTTTCCTGAGCTAGGTAACTCTTGCTTGCCTGGGTATGAGGAAATGGCTAACCAAACTTCCCTGGGAAGACAACCAAAGCACCCACATAGGTCTGGAGTAATAGAAATTTGTCCCCATCCCAGAAAAGTAATCCAACCTTGAATGACAAATTCCTCCCAATAATTAAATGCAGATTATCTTTCTATAGATTTTAACTTTTTCCTGGAGATTTTTGTGAGATTAAGGCCTTAAAATAAAGCTTGGATACAGTCAAAGGGGGATCATTAGAGTTTTCTAGGATAATGGAACTGTTCCGGATCCTGATAGTGGTGGTGGGTGCATGAACCTATAGATGCATTAAAACTCATAGAGCAGGGGCGGCGCCTGTGGCTCAAAGGAGTAGGGCACTGGCAACATATGCCAGAGGTGGTGGGTTCAAACCCAGCCCTGGCCAAAAACTGCAAAATAAATAAAGAAAGAAAGAGTGATTTAAAAAAAAAAAAAACTCATAGGGCAGTACACACACTTGCACACAGACACGCCGAGTTAATTTTATTGTATGTTAATTAAAAAACAAACAAACACGACACAAATGCAAAGTGTTCCATGAGGCAAGAAATCAAGCTATCAGGGTGGGACCATCTCCACAAAGCATCGGGAAACATTCCTAAAGGGGTAGAGTACAGACCAGTCTTCCCCAGGGTGGTTGCCAGTGTGGTTCTCTCATCTCCCTCACGTGGTCTGCTTCAGATATGTATGTTTTCCTTGGCCCTGTGGTGGCGTCATCCCCAAGTCTGCAGTCAAGGAGCTGAAAATGGAGGATGCTAACTGGCCGTGATTGAGACGTGCTCTAAGCCTAGAGTCAGAGAGGTACCTAACTCAGACAGAATTGACTCAGCTGAGTTAACCACGCGGGCTCTGAAGACAAACATAAAAAATCAGAGTCTGTAGGAATATGCAAGAAAAAGAGCTGATGAGGCGTTCACCTAAAGGTAAATCACAGAAAAAAAGGGGTCAGGGTGCCTCCAGGTAGATCCAGGGAGCTAAGCTTGGAGCCCCCAGACCTCTGGGAGACCTAGCCTTCTGCACCGAGTGGACCTGCTGCTTAAAGATTGTACCTTCTGAATGAGAATCTAATCCACGTTTAGCATTGTCTCTGCAAATTCCCTTAGATTCAGTGTGCGGAGGCTTTGCTTAGGCCAACGTGGTCCTTGGCAGTTCTGCCTTGTCTGGAACCTGTGAATCTTTTCAGAGTTTATCTATCTTGGGAAGGAAACTGTCTGAGCAGACTTGAAGGCAGGGGTGGAAGCCACCTGCTGAAGACAATAACTGAGCATTTGGCAGGGTGGGTGGGGAAAATGAGACAGCGCAGAGGGGCGGGGGCTGGGGAGGATCCCACCCTCGCTCCTGCCTGCATCTGCTGCCCCAGGAGCTGCTCTTGAGCAATGCCTCCCTAACGAGTTGGCGTCAACTTATGCTTGTTCCTCCCTCAGGGAGAGAGGGAAGACAGGCTTAAAGCTGCTAAAATGCTTGGAGAACGTCCAAAGAGAAGCTTGACACAAATGCGATGTATTAATGAAAACAGCTTGGGCCTGGCTAAACAGTGACTATTCTAACAAAACAAACATATGGGAGTTGACGACAATTGTCCTTAAAAAGACACAGTCCAGCCCTCTGAACCAGAGCCTGACGCTTCTTTATAGTCTTCACGGAATTCGCTTCACTGTGGTTTTCTCAAACTCAGGCTGGCGGCTATTTATTCCCCAGAGTGCTGAGAACAACCACCTCAAGGGATCTCTTAGGAGCAGAAGCATCTTCCTCAGTGGATGCTATCTTGGGCAACAAATGTTCTTTGCCTTTTTTCCAAAGTATTTGTTTTGCATTGTAGGAAAGGGCTTCTTGCGGGCCATTATTGGGATGCTTGTTAAGGCGGGGATCCCTGAGCCCCACCTTTTTAGACTTGCTAAATCAAGTGTGTGCTCTGGGAGTAAATCCAAAACATCTACATTTTAATAAGCACTTTAGGTGATTCTTATCATATTAAATTTGGAAAGCACTGCCCTAGGGTTTACTCACTATAGTCCTTCTTTTTATTGTTCATTTATTCATTCAACAAGCGTTTATGTGCCAGGTACCCTAGGGGCAAGGGATGGTGATGGAAGTGCTAGGATAAGTAATCAAGTTGTTCATGCCAAATAATTATAATAAAATGAGATAAGTGCTATACTTGAAGTGAATATAAAATACCTGAAGGCAGAGAGGAGGAGTCAGTGGGAGTTGGAGGCAGATGGTATTTGAGCTGCATCTCAAGAATTGAGTAGAACTTAATCAGGAAGACCCCAGAGCAAGCGCTTTGCAGGTGTGGGGAAGGCCCTTCAGTGTTGACTGGTCTCGAAAGGAAGAAGGGATTCTTCCTGGCAGGACCAGAGGGAGAAAGGGCACAGGTTGGGACCAGACTATGGGAAGTCTTGGACGCTGCCAAGGAGGTTAGGCTAAGTTTTATAGAAAGTGGGTCCTAGAGGCATTTTTTAAACATAAAATGACAGAACAATATTTGTGTTATAGAACAATCTTCCCAGCAGGAGTTTGGAGGCAGGGAGATGAGAACAGAGGCTTTTGCACTGGTGAGGGGTAGGCAAGCTAAGTGGAGACCGGGGCATGGGGCCGGGGGCAGGGGTCTCTAGGGTGAGTTGCAGACTGTGAGAGTGCAGGAGGGGAGGAGGAGGTGGCAGCCTGACCACCAGTGGTGAAGGCCAGTCTGAGTCAAGAACCTTGCCTGGGGGAAGGCATTTTCTATAATAACATCACAAACTCCTCAGCTCAGAATTTAAAAGCAGACCTGATACTTGAGCTTGTAAGTAAATGCTGTCTGGGCCCATTAGCAATGATTTCTACTGTTCTAGGAAATAGAGGTAAAGATATTCATTAAATAAAAAACATAATCCCCAAAACATAAGTGATTTCATTTATGTTTTAAAAGTTAAGTTCATCAGAGAGAGAAAGAATGGGGGGAGAGGTTGAAATTTGAGGAAAGGCATGAGAAGGCAGGATTGCCACTAATAAAGAGTAGAGCTGAGAGAGATTGGAATTGAAGGACCCTTGAATATTTACTCTGAATTCTTGTGCATTTTTCAGTTGTTTTTAACAATGAGTTTTATTGATGTATTTTTAAAATGATTTTTTAAAAGATGCTTACACGTCTTCTTGGCTACCACTAGGTGGTACTAGTGGCAGGACAGATTAATTGGCTTTAAGCTTCCTGAGTTCATCCATAACACCTTAATATGCATCTAATTTTAGACACCTGCATGTGGGTCTAACTTCTTAACTTTATAGAATGAAACAATTGCCTTTGTCACTTATTACAGACACGTGTCTTCAGAGCTTAGTGATCAAGGCTCCCAAACTTCCCTTCTCAGCTCCAAGATGCAGGGTTTTCTTTTTTTTTTTTCTTTTTTTATTAGATCATAATTGTGTCCATTAATTCTATCATAGGATACAGTGTGTTGCTTCCATATGCAGTTTGGAAAACTCTCATCCAACTGGCTAACACAGCCATCATGTCTTTCTCATAATTGTTGTGTTAAGACATTTATATTCAACCTTTAGACAAATTCAC
>CAUYQV010049519.1:0-34361 GCA_963574575.1 Galagoides demidoff | reverse complement strand
CTGAAAACGTGTTTATTAAAAAGATGGTTTTAAATACAAGTAAAGGCCAAACGTCTATGAAAACATCAGCAGCGTATTTTTAAAATGGCATGTAACATAACACGTATCAATTGAAACATAATAATAGAAATTAAAAGCTCTTAGCATAAGCTTAGCACCAATTGGACACATTTGGAGGAAAGTTATAAAACTAGAAGAAACATGTAGAGGAGAGACCCCGGCCACGGAGCAGCTCCGGGCATACCACCTGGAGACTGTTAAGAAAAGCAGAAGGACAAGAATTCATGTCTGAAAGGAATTACCATGTACAGTAATTTTTCTTTGCTTTTTGGGGGTAAAGCCATGCAAATTGCCAAGCCTGTATAAAAATTTTTTTTGAGAGACAGAGTCTCACTATGTCGCACTCAGTAAAGTACTGTGATGTCACAGCTCACAGCAACCTCCAGCTCTTGGGTTTAGGCGATTCTCTTATCTCAGACTCTTGAGTAGCTGGGACTACAGATGCCCACCACAATGCCTGGCTATTTTCTTGTTGCAATTTGGCCAGGGCCGGGTTCAAACCTGCCACCCTCCGTATATGGGGCCAGCGCCCTACTAACTGAGCCACAGACACCGCCTGAGCTTATATAAAATACAATAAAATATTTACTGAACATAAAGCTGGGGCCTCCATCACCAGAGGGAGGGTTTGCTTGCACTGGGACCTCAGAGGGGACGGCAGGCTGCAGTGGAAAACTCTGTGAGGGCCGAGCCGAGGAGGCCCCGGGCTCTGTAGAGAGACTCAAGGCACAGAGCCCTGCTGGGCGGAAGAGCTCAGGGGTGACAAGGGCTTCAGTTCCTCAAAAAACTAACAGTTCTTGACTTCTAGGTTTGTAACATGGCTTTAAAACAAAAATAACTAAAATTGACAAGATAACTACGCTTCACTGTGTGAAACTGGAGCGGTCCAGTGCTTTGACCCATAAAAGCAGTGCTTACATATACTTTGATTTAATATAAGTAAAAATAGACAAGCCTCATGTGATGAAATATAGGACACCCATTTTTTTCTATAGCCAGGAGACCAAGAAGAAAATAAATAGTAATAATACAAGGAGACAGTTGATTTGAACAGCAACAGACAAAATATTCCAGAAGATCAGGACATGATTCCATTATCCAACATCATGGATGTGAGCCGCTACGCAGCTAATTGCTCAGGGGAATAAAACCGCAGAGCAAAATTAGAAGGAAACCAGATTAGAGTCAGGACCAGGTTCAGGTGTGGCCGCCCAACGGGAGCCTCAGGACGGGGCCGCACGGAAGTTTGCAGAGCAAGGCTCACAGTTTTGTTTCTTTCCTTCTTAAATCATATCTCGTGACCGAGGGCCCTGCTATCCTTCAAACTTCTCACGTAGCTTTAATATTCCTTGGTAGCTACTTAATAGTTAATAAAATAATTTTAAATGAAATTAGATAAACTTAAAAACATAAAATTAAGGGAAAACATTACCAGTGAAAAATGGTGATTTATGAGCATTTGGGAAAAAAAAGCAAAAAATCAACTAGAAGATTTTCTGCAAATATTAGTCTGATGTGTAACTTTGCCTTATGAATTCAAATTGCACGAACATTACCAAGAAAGTTGGGCATAGCCAGAAGAGGGAATCCACCTAACAAAATCAAATATTTTGACCTGGTTGGTTGTACCCTTACATTAACCTGAAATAAATAAAAAAAAGAAAGAAAGCAAAGAAAAAGAAAAAAGGGGGGGAAAGAAATATCTTCTTTAAACGGAGGGGTAGATAGATGATCAATAAGTAGGTCTCTGTCTATAAAAGGGCATTAAGTGTAGACGCTATAATAAATGGGAAAATAATCAGTAAAGATTTCTGTATTCCGTGAGTGTCTGGAATAACAGACGTGAGGACATAATAACTGTGGTACATTATGTAAAAGTGAGCAGTGATTGAAGCAGGCTCCGTGGAGGGGGCGGCTTCAGAACACAGCCTGGAGGGCGTGAGTGTTACTCCCCTACCTGTTCTGGCTCTTCCCAGCCCATCACCCACGTCCACTCCTCGGGGGCTCAGGTCACCGACTCCCATCTGCTCCTTGCTCTGACTGTGGACACTCCTGGTGATGTCAGGGCACACACTCCTGTGGGGGGTTCCCGCATCACGCAAGATGCCAGGGGTCCCTCTCCCTGGTCCCTCCCTCCAGGCCATGACACCAAAGAGCTGACCAGGGAGACGCCCTGTGCAGACCCCCATGACGTCTCATCCAGAGTCCAAGAGGGAGGCACCACTTAGGAGCGCTGTGAGCTCTGGAGGGTCCAGGGGAGGTTAACAGCTTTATAGCAAATTAGTCTTACTTATTCACTGTTTTTCACTCATATCTAATTAATCCCTTTTGTGCCTGAAATAACGAAAACCTTAAGCAGCTGTTCCTTCTTCCTGTTTTACCTGCCTGTGGTCACAGTGACTGAATTCCTCTCTGAAGTCCCCTGGACCCTGTGGTCCCCACACTCCCCAGAACAGAGGGCTGACGCACTCCCTGCTCCCAGGACCTGTGTGTGAAGGAAAGAGCCTCTCCCTGTGTCCCTCTCACCACCACGTCTCTGCCGTCCCAGCCAGACCCTGATACGTATTTAAGCTGAATAAATGGTGCAGCGTGTCCTGAGGGTCATGGCTCTCCAGGGCCATTGGATGGAGCTGATTCACAAAAAATATGGGATGGCTCAAAAGGGAAATAATTGAAATAATCAAAGTGACAAGAGGGGCTGCCACATAAGAAAAGGCTGAGAAGATTGCCAAGAAGGACTGGAGTCAAAGGATAATAGGGTAATAAATCTGCACGATCATAAAGAAAACGGCAGGGAATATATAGGTGTCTCTCTTACCTCAGAGGTGCCAAGTTACGGGAAACTCAGAAGAGGATGGCGGAGGCAAATGAAGACCCAGGAGGGGTCTCATCTGAGGAGGAGCTAAGAAAGAAAATGTGGCTGAGAGTAGAATTATATTTCCAAGCATCTTGAGCATTTTGAGGACACATTACCCACCACGAGTTAGTCACTCAGGGAGATTGGGATGCGTGGAGGTCACTGCCTGGGAGAGCCGTCCTGTGTTATTGCTCAGGACCCCCCACGAGGTAAAACACACTTGGATAGAATTCAAGAGACCCTAGAAGGATCAGTCCACTGCACAGACAGAGCGAACTTCCCTCTGCGACCAGCTGTGGATTTACTCACGAAATCTCTAGTGCCAAAATGAGTGAGAGGAGTTACCATATGCACAGAGCCACAGTTTAAAATAACCTCAGCCTTCGGGGTGTCCTCACTGTAGTGACCCCCAACTTCAAATTCCTGCACTCAGAGTTTTCTAAGGTCAAATTCTTCAGCTGCTTTTCAGCTGTTCCTGGAACAAACATAAAAATTGGGATTTTTTTTTTTTTTTATAGATTGGTTTTTGTAGAGATTTGGCAAAGATGAGAAGAGACAAAGGGATATACTCTGAGGACACCTGGGCAGGAATGGACATCACCGTGGCTCCTGTGCACTGTGGGGACATCCGGCGAGAACCCCACCTGGAGCGTTTGAGGGAAACAGCAACGACCTTACGAGGTGGGAAGGTGGAGAGGGCCCTTCCTGGGGATGCTCTGGAGTGATCACATCCTTCCCAGCAGCCTCCATTCTTTACATCTTGGAAGGTGAGGGAGGGGAACCCAGTTTTTACAGACGTAAAATAGAAGATTACCTTCTGTGATCACTAGTAATCAAAAATAGTCCAAGTTCACTCACTTCTCAGTTGGAGGTGACCACATCGCAGACCTTCAGGGTGTCGTTACAAAGGTGAACTGGGATAATTAACCAAACAGTAGTAACCAGAAGGCTGTGCAGGTTAAACAACTCGGTCAAGTATAACCTAGTTATTATTATACCAATAACAACATAATTCATTCACGCCATTTCAAATTTAATATTGGTGACCTTTAGAAACTGTAATAATTATACGGAAAGACAATTAAAATGAGTTAATCATACATCACAAAAATAAACGGTGTAGCCTCTTTTATTATACTTCACTGCATAGGAACTATTTCTATTGGAGCGTTTCAAGAAACTCCTTTTCACTTTAACCAAAGAAGATTAGAAAAGAAAAGAAATAGTCGCAGAGGTGTGAGGAATCCACTCTGGTCTCTCACCAAACGCAGGCAGTCTCCACCTCAGTCTGGTCGCTGACCACCCGGCACATCTTTGAAAATCTGCCTTGTGCTGCTGTCACAGCAGACCAGAGGGTGGGTAACTCATAAGGAAAGGCATTTCTCACAGCTGTGGAAGCTGGAGTCCAGTACCAAGATGCCAGCAACATGCAAGGGCCTTCTCCCTGCATCATGAGTGGTGGGAGTTGAGAGGAGAGAGAGAGAGAGAGAGAGAAAGCAGAGGCTCCAGTGTCTTTTCTGCAAAGGCGTCTGCAGCAGTGACATCAATCCATCCACCCACCCACCCTGCTCACAGCCTGATATCCCCCATCAGGACCCCTCCCAGCACCGTAGGGTTGAGGGTTAAGTCAGCTCATGCCTGGTGGTGGGCAGGATCAGACCACGCAGTGATAAAGGAAAGACACCAGCGTGGTGAATGCTGGTTATTTGCTGAATAACCGTATTTTTGCCATCATTCTCTTCCAATTTGAATGTACTCTGCGTATTCCAGTGTTGACTGTGTGGTCTATTGCATGTCCTGTTATAGCTGGAGAAATTATTTTAGCTATTTCAATTATTTTGTCTATCAGTATAAGTTTTGGAAATAGATGGTCAATTTCAATGAAAATATATACGGTCTTTTTTTTATGACAATTGAATTGAGTTTACTGGTGATTCGAGTATGTATTTTTGTTAGAATGATGTGGGTTGACTCCTGATCTAAATTCCGTTTTATTATTCAAATGTCTGAACCAACTTGTAGGGCTATGTTGCCTTTGCTGTGGTTTATGAATGGGTAATGGAGAAAATGTTTACAGTGCCTTTTTGACAAATCTTCAAGAGAATAAATCAAACTCTCACTCCCTATTCTATCCTGTGCCTTCATATTTTAAGTCAGAACCATCAAATGCATTATCTTTTACCTTTATACCATTTAAAATTCCAGCGACTTCAGAAGGAATTGGCAGAGCAGCTGGAGAAAACGTCAGGAAGATTCGTGTGGAGCAGGCGCCCTCAAACTACGGCCTGCGGGCCAGATGTGGCCCCCCCGGGACATTTATCTGGCTCGTGGGGTGTTTTTGCCGCTGCTGCCTGTCCTGCTTAGCAGCTGACTCGTCCTGGGGCCTGCAGTCTGGCCCTCCAATGGTCTGAGGGACAGTGAACTAGCCCCCTGTTTAAAAAGTTTGAGGACCCCTGAGTGGAGTGTCCATAACCCAACCGATTAGGGCTGTTAGGGAGGTAAGTCTTCACAAAATGTTTTTAAGAGACCCCGGGATGATGGGGCAAGTAGACTGGTCTGTGTGCTGCTAAGGGGCAACCTTTGAGATGATCACTTTTCATCACTTCACGACACAGCCGTTCCCGAGGTCCCTCCGTGCTGTTGACGTGTAATGCGAGTCCCCACTTCACTGTTGACTGTGTGACACGGCTCCCCTCCGTGCTATTGACGTGTAACACGAGTCACCACTTCACACGAGCCCCCACTTCACTGCCGACCTTGCTCAATGACTGTAACACATTCTGTGATCAGTTGAGATAACCAAATAGTTCCACTTCTGTTTATTTTTTTTTCCTCCTGCTGATACCCATGCCTCATGGTCTAACTGTGTTGCTGAAACTTCAGGGAACCTCTGTGTTTGCTTTCTGAAGGATTTTGGTGTCCGTCCAGAAGTTAAAGAGCACGATGGCGTTGATGGTAGTTACACATTACATTGAAAACAATGGCAAGGAGTTTGGGGGTAGCAAAATATTCCATGGATTTACTTAATACAAACTATATTATATTAAGTATTTATAATTACAGAAACTATATTATGTATTAATTAATATATGATTAATATATTAATATTTAGAAATGAATACATTAAATTACATATTAATGGCTTTGTGTGTATCCTTGTGTGTGTTCATGGATATTGGATGTGGGGATGGGGCATGTACTTTTATTACCCCAAAATTTTAGAAAAAGAAAATGCCGGGGAACATGCCTAAAGTCAAATAGATGGCAAATTATAAAGCTCTGGTACAAGCCCAGGCAGTCAGGTTAAGGGCTCATAGCCCCAAACACTGGGTGTAGTTTATCTATGAACACATGTTTTGTTTTATTTTATTATTATATGTCAGTGTCTTCACTGAATTACGGAATCATGTATCTTCACAGGTATTTAGTGTTTTCAAATAACAGGTGTGTGAGTCCTCAACTCTCAATTTGTACGTATCTGTCATTGGAGTGGTCTGTTGGCCCCAGGACCTTAAACAGCTTCCTGATAAAGACTAGTTTATAGTTACTAATGTATCTCCGGCACCCAGGGTAACACCAGCTCCCCAATCATAGCTTCTTAACAGTTTGAAGAATGAATTAATAACTTTTTTTTTTTTTTTGAGACGGAGCCTCAAGCTGTCCCCCTGGGTAGAGTGCCATGGCATCACAGTTCATAGCAACCTCCAACTCCTGGGCTCAAGTGAGTCTCCTGCCTCTGCCTCCCAAGTATCTGGGACCACAGGTGCCCGCCACAACGCCCGGCCATTTTTTGGTTGCAGCCATCATTGTTGTTTTGGAGGGGCCGGGCTGGGGATTCGAACCCACCACCTTAGGTGTACGTGGCTGGCGCCTTAGCTGATTGAGCCACAGGCGCCGAGCTGAATTAATAACTTTAAGATTCTTTTGTGCATCTTGAGACAGACAAAGGAAAGTCACCGATGCCTTGTAAAGACCATCAGTCTCCAGATCTGGAGAACCAAGATCCATCTGGTTTCGGCCTTTGTGTTATTCCCCGGGCTCTGTGGGGGATGCCTTTGTCCCTCTTGCCCCTGACAAAAATCTGAAACATGTCACCTTCCTTTGAAACCTTTCTGGAGGTCTCTATCCCCTGTGCCCCATAGATGGCACCCTCCCGCCCCTTTCCCAGGAGAACAAATTACTAATTTCCACACAGAAAAAATTCAAACTGTGGTACCAAATGACTGATATTTTATCCACATGGGATAAGGATGTGGTTTTCCCATCACTCTGTACTGTCCTTGAGAATTGAAACGGTCTGTTTTTTGATGTCCAGTCTTAGTTCATTTCCTGTCACACAGTTGACATGGGGCTTCCTAAATGACGTGTTCTATAGATGTTTAGACACAAAGAATTGTGAAAAAGTAAAAAAGCCTATTTTAACAGGGATAAAACAAGACAGCACAGTACATGAACGAGAAAGAAAATGGGACCTTCAGCCTGGGGAAGAACACCCTATATAGATCCCGTAGGGTATCTTTTAGTAAATGTGATAAAAAAGTCCATTGATTAAAAGAAATCGGATCTATTGCTCATAATAACATCTCATTGATTGAACGAGCTCCTGGTAATAGCTTCCTTCCTGGAGCGTCTGTCCTGCATTAGCCTCTCAGCCTTCCTGACCGTGTGAGAGGAATTCTTTCCTTGTGTTACTGGTCCTACGACCCCGGCCATGACATTCAGTAAATTGCATCTATTGAGCAGAGGTTTGGGGTTTCCTAAAAATGAGAAACACATTCTAAAACAAGACATTTCCCTATAGATTGTATAATAGAGTTTAACTCTGTGGTCTGGCCTCCTGGAGATATTTTAGAAAACATGGCAATGACTGATAAATGGCAATTTATAAATAGATAAGTAAAATGGCAATTTACCAATAGATAATTAAATTTTAGGACATGAATTTTTCACATAGAGATAAATTTATAAGCTACCATCAGGGGTTCATTTACTCTAAGAATGCACTTTACAAATACAAGTAAAGCAATTTAATAATAATTTAAAGCAATTAAAATTATACCAAATTCTGTAAATATAAAAGTGACTATGCAAATGAAATTTTTAACAAAATAGCATCACGTGTATTAATATAAGGGAATCAATATGCATGTTTTAATAAGTAAATAACAAAATAGATGAACATTTTAGTAAAACATAATCTTTTTTATTCCTAGCTACAAGTTTGTCTTTCTTCTTGGATAAGAAGAAATAAAAAGAAGATAAAATAAAAAGTGCAATCATTTATTTTAACAAAATAACTACATTATTTTATTGTTCACTTAAAAATAAAATCTATAGGGTGGCACTTGTGGCTCAAAGGAGTAGGGCGCCAGTCCCATATACCAGGCAGGTTCAAACCCAGCCCAGGCCAAAGAAGCTACCAAAAAAAATAAAAAATAAAATAAAAAAATTAAATCTATACCATACAGGAATTATGTTAGACAAAATTACATATAGTTTTATGCCATGTCTCAAAGGGATCAATGATCTTTCTCATTGATTGTGTATATTTTTGTGTAATTACTTTATCCCCTGAAGAAGTAAAATTAGTAATTAGTATTTTAATTCAGTATTGAATTTTTAATCTGAAAGTCATTGAAATAAATTTTATTGAAAATTCTCAAAAGGAATTTAGAAGTGGGCGGCGCCTGTGGCTCAAAGGGTGGGTTCAAACCCAGCCCCAGCCAAAAACTGCAAAAAAAAAAAGGAATTTAGAAGCACTCAGGTTCACTCATGGTCTACTCTGGCAGCATTTTTGCATTAATATATCCACTCCCTTTCAAAATAAGTTTTAATGAATTCAGCTTGCAAATGATTGCCGATCTTAATGGAAAAATAATTTCAAAGAAAATCCTTAGCTATTCAAATGTCACTCATAAATATAGTACAGAGAATTACAATGGAAGAGATAAGCAGGGAGTTGTGGTCACAAAGTTTATCTACACATTTGATAAGAACGAATCCATTAGTACTGCAGAGGATTTTTATTATGGACTTGCCCTCCGTGGGGCAGAGCGCTGGGGCTGACAGCAGTGCCCTGGCCCATCTGTGGCAATGTCTATTCCCGTCACGCCCAAACCCAGGCCAACACTGAAAATCGGCATAATGAGGGCAGTTATTTTGACGGCACAATTAAAGAACATTCTGACCCATATTGTCACTAACATAATATTTGATCAGAGTTTTTGTAAACGGGAATCCAAAAATCTGAGATTCAATCAGTGGGATAACATTTCTGGTTTGATTTGAAGAAGACCAAACATAATTCACAGCCATAGGTCAGGGCAAAATCAAGCAGTCAATGATAACTCGGATTCTGTCCGAAGTGTCCCTTGGTCCACGGAAAGTAAGACTGAATCAGATTGAAGTGGGTGGATGGGCTAGTCCCTGCCCTACTAGGCAGCTCAGAACTTTGTTCCTGATGGAAAGTCAGAGGGAACAGTGGGTACCGCTTGTTAATGGGTGACTCACAAGCCCTGGATGAAGAGGAGGGAGAGAGACAAACAGAGAAGGGGGGAGAGAAAGAAACAAAAAGAGATGGGGGGACAGAGAAGAGAGATGGAGAGTATTTGGGGAGAGAGGGGGGATTCTTTAGGAGATGGAATATCAAATCCTAGTGGATTATAACAGTATATATTGGTTCATATAAACCACAAAGGAATTCCAGGGACTCATAACAGTCCGGGATTTGTTGTTGACTTGCTGGTTGATTCAGCTTGTTCTGTGGACGCCCGCCCTGGCCAGCACTGGAGTTGACGTCCACACGAAGGTCCAGCCTCCTTCAGCTTCGTTACCACCTCCCCCTCCCCCACACAGGAAGGCTGGGGACCCTCCCTGGGAACTGCAGCATTAAGCACAGGCAGCTTCTCCAATCATTCTGGAGACTGTCCGATGGCCCAGCACGCATCACATTCGATGTTTGGGGGAAACCACAGCAAAGTGTAAGTATACCGCTGTGCTCTCAAACGCACCTTCTGATTTTGTTTGTTTGTTTGTTTTACATTTTTTCGGTTGTCTTACTTACATTCAGTTCAGTTACTACAGTAATTTTTACATACACTTTATTAATAAATAAATACCGCAAAGAATATGGTAAGACCTATCCCACACTGAAAGATAACAGGTAACAGATTCCACTGCTAAATGGACCAAAATGATGAAAGGTTTTGCAGGAGAAGGTGGTTCCCCCCCCCCCCCCCCCCCCCGTCTATTAACACGGAAGGGCCCAGATTTGGCAGCGAGGGGCGGCATGCAAATGGAGATTCAAAAGAAATTCCATTTCACACTCACTGGGTTGGCCATATTTAAAGATTATGATTAAGATACTAGTGAAAAAATACATGAAATGGAGCTCTTGTGCAATGTCCTTAAGATTTCAAATGGATAAAAACAACTTTAGAAAATAATCGGGTGTTATCTTCTGATGTTAAACAATTGTGTATCCTGCAACCCAGTAATTACACCGTGAGGTGTGAGCCTCGGGAAAATGTGTGCACAGGTGCACCTGAAAATAGTTACAGGGGTGGGGGGCTAGGGGTGCTGGTAAAGAGAGAGAGAAAAAATAAAAAATGTACATGCAGTATAATAGGAACTCATAAAAAAAGGGTATGTAAATAAGTGGCGAAATGTATTTCAGCTAGTCAATTGTACACAAAAAGGAAAATAAACTAAAACCATACAGAATATAGATGGAGCTTCAAAGATAATATCCAGCAGGCAGTGAAAGTTCAGAAGAATCTATATACATATAGTCATAAAAATATCCTTACAAACCATAATTTGCTACATGTAGTGAGCACTTTTTTGCCCATGTTTTCTGAGGGACACATAAGGATACATATTATTTGTGGATCGTACTTATTTCTTATCTATATGAATTTTTTTTTTTTTTTTTGCAGTTTTTGGCTGGCGCTGAGTTTGAACCCACCACCTCCGGCATATAGGGCCGGCGCCCCACTCTTTTGAGCCACAGGCACTGCCCAACTATACGAATATTTTTAATTCTTTTATTTATGCTTGTGTATTAAAAGTGTAACTCTAGAGAGCAATAGTGATATGCACGTGTAAAGCGATACCCCAGCTTTCAGTAATAGTTTTGCTGAATGAGAATAAACTCATAAGGAAGGCATTTCCAGCCAGTGAAGAGGGGTGCCTCTCTCTCCTTCTGTCTACGGGGAGCTAGCAATCCAGCTGATACTTTCCATAAAATTTCTTGTACATAACATGTTAAAAAGTAAATGTTAAAATTACTCTATGATACAACATAAGTACCTAAGTGTAAACAAACATTTGAATTAAAAAATTAAAACAAATTTTTTTTTCCCTAAATATTCGGGCCCCAAACATGGGTGTGGTCTATACACAGGGGCACATCATACATGAAAAAATACGGCTCCTCAGTTGAAAAATGTAATCTAACAACACACCAGTGACACATGCAAATGGAATTATGAATGGATGAGGGACACACAATTCAGATCAGAGGTTGCCCTGGTGGAGGGAAGCTGTGACAGGAGTGAGGAGTTCAGAGAAAGGGTGACCATGTGGGGTGTTCCAAGTTCACAGCTATTCATTTTGTTATCACACGATGTGGCCTACGTTCACAATCACACATTGCTTTGTAAGCATTAAAAACTATGGAATAAAATCTTGAAAAAGAAATCTGGGGTTGAGTCACCCCATCTCTTGCCTAAGGACAGCCAATTATTCACCTTGACTCTGTTCCTCTCGGGATCCATTTCCCTCAGTTTGGGCTGATCGAGCCTTGTAAACCGTCCCCTTACTTGATCGCTTGCGTTTCAAGTCTGCCACCCATGATGGCCCTAACAACATCAGATAGTTCAAACAATCGCTGTGGCATAGAAAAACGGGGTGGGGTAGAGAGAAACTCAGAGTTAGCACTGGCACTCTATGCCTCAAACATTCAAACTGAAGAAGATGAGAGCTGGGCACAGGGCCCAGGGCTCAGGAGGACAGCCACTGTGCAGAGGGCCCAGGGCCCAGGGGGATGGTCATAGTGAAGAGGGCCCAGGCCCAGGAGGATGGTCACAGTGCAGAGAGTCCAGGAATAGGAAGATGCCCATAATGCAGAGGGCCCAGGCCCTGGAGGATGACCACAGTGCAGAGGGGCCCAGGCCCAGGAGGATGGTCACAGTACAGAGAGTCCAGGACTAGGAAGATGCCCACAGTGCAGAGGACCCAGGCCCAGGAGGATGCCCACAGCACAGAGGGCCCAGGCCCAGGAGGATGGCCACAGTGCAGAGGGCCCAGGACCCAGGAGGATGGTCACAGTGCAGAGGGCCCAGGCCCTGGAGGATGACCACAGCACAGAGGCCCCAGGCCCAGGAGGATGGCCACAGTGCAGAGGGTCCAGGACTAGGAAAATGCCCACAGTGCAGAGGGCCCAGCCCCAGGAGCACAGTCACAGTGCAAAGGGCTCAGGGCTCACAAGGATGGCTGCAGCGCAGAGGACCCAGGGCCCAGGAGGATGGCCGCAGCATAGTCCTGTTACACTCCTGTGACTGGAGCTATGTTGGGTAGATGCAGAGAATTACAAGAATTAAAGGGGACAGTGCACATTTGTACCCTCTTGGGTACAGATAAGTTCTCTTTCATATTCTCCAAATGAGATCATTAGCTGAAGTATTTTCCAGCTGTTAGAATATAAGCCCTCTCATGAACTGCAGCCCCTCACACTGAAGCCTGGTCTCATCTCAGGCATTAGACTATTTACCCTGCTAATAAATTAAATGGCGTCAGTCTCTCCAAGTGGAGAGAAGTCTCCTCCCTTCCCCCAGCACTGGACACAGTGAAGCAGGTGTCGAGGTGAGTTTGCCAAGTGCCTCTTTTGTGGCACAGCCGCATTTATTAACAGAGACGGCCGTTTGTACAACTCCCAAGCTGAGTGCACAAGAAACCTTGATTGATGAAAATGGCCACACGGAGGAAGCAAGACGGCCTTTTTCTACTCTGAATAGTTGCTGCTGCCCTGAGTGTGAGTGACCTTCCCTGCCTCCTTTTGTGTTTATGCAACAAGCACTGTTTTTTTTCTTACAATTCAATGATAAATGAGGATCTATGAGAAGCTGATAAAATCTACTAAACCATTTACTATCTCAGTGTTTTGGCAAACCAAGGCCTCAACCTCCTGTCTCCACTGTGCCTTTCCATTATGAAGACTCTTTGGCAGGTGACCTTGGTGCAAGGACCGGCTCCCAGGGACACGCTGTGCTCATTTACAATGCCACGGAGTTCTAGGGCGGAGGCAGCCGAGAGGAGGAGGAGGACAGAGACGCAGCAGCTGCAGATGGGATGTGGGAACGCTGCTCTGCGTCTGTGACAGCAGCAGGTGGGAGTGGGGCCTCAGTTTGTCTGTCTACACTTTGCAAAGGCACCGACACCTTCCTGTCCCTGCTTAGCTGTAACTTACTGGGTCTTCCTGCAAACCAGGAATTCATTTTTGTTGTTGTTGTTGTTTTGTTTTTTTTTGAGACAGAGTCTCACTTTGTCCCCTTTGGTAGAGTGCTGTGGCATCATAGCTCACAGCAACCTCAAACTCCTGGGCTTAAGCAATTGTCTTGCCTCAGCCTCCCAAGTAGCTGGGACTACAGGTGCCCTCCACAATGCCCAGCTATTTTTGTCGTTGTTGTTTGGCAGGCCCGTGCTGGATTCAAACTGCTAAGTCCAGTATATGTGGCTGGTGCCCTAGCAGCTGAGCTATAGGCACTGAGCCAAACCAGAAATTCTTTTTTTTTTGGCCGGGGCTGGGTTTGAACCCACCACCTCCAGCATATGGGGCCGGCACCCTACCCTTTTGAGCCACAGGCGCCGCCCCCAAACAGAAATTCTTAAACTTTATGTCTCTCAAAGAGAAATTCCTCTCACATTGAGACATCATCTAAGAAAGACACGCATCTTAAGTTTTCTAAAAGTTATGTCTGGGTAAAGGAACTCTAGTATTTTTCCAGTTTTACAATTACTTTTTCCTAGAATCTGCCTATAGAGTTTTAAATTTCCATTGCCATGGGACCTAAAACTTACTGGGTATAATTAGCAGCACCTTCACTGAAAGCATGTTAATCAATGCTGTCAATAACATTATTTATAAGTTAATAGGAACATCAAATTAGACATAGGAGACATAACATCCACTAAACCATTGAGATAGAGCAGTGCCTTTTGGGAGAACTCACACATACATTCTCTTTCATAGTCCCAAAATGAGATCATTAGTTGAAATATTTAAGTTGCTCTAAGAAGAATATTTATACATATTTGCTAAAAACAAAATTATCTTCATGGGAGAACTTTATGACACAACAAAAAGTCTCCAAAAGAAAAAAGTTACTTGAATAAAAACATAGGTGTAAAAGAGTTATGATCAATTTTTAAAATTATTAAATGGTACACGTGAAATCATATGCTCTTGAGCTAGACAAATGCTTCAGCCCAAGGATAAGGAAAATTAACAGGGCTCGGTGCCGCTGCCCCTGGGGCAGGGGTTTCTTTTTATATTATCCTGAATATATTTCTAGTATTGTAATTTTGCCTGTGTAGCCTTTGGCATATTTCATCAAACATTGTGCTAGCGATTTCACACTCTGGAGACTAGAGAATTACCCCCAAATGCTATATATTAACACATATGATTGCATTAAAAAAGTCTGTAAATTTCATAGCCATTTATGGTGACTTTACTATTGAAATTTATTTTTTATCTCTTTTGTATGTGTTCGTTATCAGATAGGGCTACATAACAGCAAACACTGGTAAACGGGGTGACATGATCTTTTATTAGCTCCAGGGACAAGAACTTGTACTACAGAGAGAAGTGGTGGTCCCGGGAAAGTCGACAGACTCTAACTTGCTTGAAAGCAGGAAAAAAAGGAAAAGGCCTTGAAGTGTTAGGGTCATAAACTGATAAAATTATCCAGGAAGGCCTCAGAGACATCAGCACAGTCCCCATTTAAGTAGCAATATGTTGAGGAATAAATTTCCATTTTTAGGAGCTGGGTTCTATGCTCTGCAACCCCCGCAGGGCAGCACTGCTCAGTGTATCTTTGTCAGGACAAAAATGTGTCTGTTGAGTCTGTTTGTTTAACCAGCGAGTGTGTGTCCCCAAAGCTGAACACGCAGGTGGCAGGCTGGACGTGGTGCCCTGGTGCCCTCTCTTAGAATTTGAGTACTGGTGGAGGGAATGTTACTCTACAGGAAGAGTTTGGTTTTCTTCCATTGCAAATTAAAATCTTGGTAGGTAAGATGATTTAAACGAAATGGAGAACTTAGAGAAGTGTTTCCTATGTCCCTAAGTACCCATAACACTGGATAAAGTAGTAGCCTCAAGCAGAGGGTCATTTACTGAGATATGAGAGCCTTTGGGGGCTCTTACATTATTTTCTTATTTGAGTCACCGAAACATATTGCAAAAATAACCAACTTTTGATCTAAGTTTAAAAAATGAAAGCAAATCAGAGCTTATTAACGCCACACATCGACATAGTGATCTCAAAGAGCTGTGTTGTGTGTTGTTGAGTGATCGTTAATTTACTCTGATCGTTACTTCACTCTGAAAACCCTTGCTAAGGAAATGGGGCGTGAGTTGTTACCTTGGATTTCAATAGACACTTCTGATAAAACTAGGATTTAACAGGATAAATATATATATTTTTAGAAGGAAGAAGTTTGCCTTAGTCTCAAAATTATACATATACACATACACAAATACATACATAATACTTATGTATATTTCCTTCTCCTGTGCTACTAAATCAATGACAACCTTTAAACCACTGTCTAAGGAACATTCCTGTTATATGTGGCACATGTTGCCTTATAATAGGTAATAGCTACAGCACACATTTGTACAATGTGTGCAGACACCATACCCCTTCATTTTGAGACCATCTCACGGGAACGGGGAACTAAAGTTGCAGACAGAATTAAGTTTGCTAATATTCTGACCTTAGGATAGGAAAATTATTCTGTTTTATCCAGGTGGGTCCAATGTTTAAGGACAGATTATCAGTAAGAACTGAATGAAAGGGGGTGGGGGGTTTCCAGAACGGTCCACTATGAGCTCAGCGACACCTGCTCCCAAGGGAAGCGTCTGTGAAACCAGTGAAAATGAACTTGGCAAAGACAGTCATTTGCCATCTCTGGAGATTGACGGGTGGACTTACTGCAAATCAAGAATCATTCATTTAAAAAGAGTGAGATAATTCTTAGGATCAAAAGAGTGAGCTAAGACTCCTTATTGTCTGTGTATCTTACAAAGGCAGAAATGCCATTGTTTGAATGATCAGTCTTTTCTCAGCTGACCGTGGATTTTTATCTCATAACATGACTCTGTTGATGCCTCTCTCCAGCCTCTGGTATCAAACCCGTTTAATCACTGTCTCTTCATAACACGTTTTCATCTGTCATCCCGTCACTACATTTTCACTGATTTTATTTGTCAGAAAAAAAATTCCCAGCTAATTCTATATTCTGTTTTCTTTCAATATTGACTTTAGGAATGGTTTGTTCGAGTTGAAAGAAAATATTACTTTTTTTCTGGATTGAATTAAATGATATAATAATTATTTGTGTAAACATAAGGCATTTACTCCTAAACTTGGCTTTATCAGAAATTGATCTCTTTGATACAGAGTTTTAATTGATTGTTTTGTCAAGCAATGAGATAGACAGTGAGGACGTTTTTGGTTATATTGCAATTAAACATTTCCTGCAACGTGAAAGTCAGTACAGTGATATAATGGTGGATCTCCCCGTGGCACAGTGTTGGAATTAGATGCCTCTTAGTCCGTAAACTGCTCGAGTGCACTGATGTCAAGGTATTTTGTGGTACGTTTCCTACTCTGGGGAACACTTTGCTCTGGAGGAGCCTGCACCATGAAATTGGTTCAGGGATTATGCATTTGTCTACTTAAAGCCCCCAGAGACGGCTGACAAGCTCATCATGAAAATGAAGAATTTGGTCCTCAAAATCCAGACTATTTCTGGGCAAATTCAAAAAGGAAGTTGCAGGGATTTGAGCGCCCTGCTGCAACCACCAAGGAAAGAAAAACACCAGACGCCAAGGACCAGCTGCCTCCTCAGAGGCGGAACCAGGAGGCTTGAGCTTCCTCCCTTGTACCCCAGCCCTCAAAACAAAACCCACGAATAGCAGATCAATAGTCATCTCATATTAGGGTTTCAGTTCCAAAACCCTGCAGCTACTGCATTTTAATAATCCATTTTCCTGGTTCTTGCAAGAGCCACAGAGAGTTTCCCGTTTTTTATGTCTGCATCTGAAATTGTATTTATTTGACGTACACACATCTCAACAAGGGGCTATAGTTCCATAAACATAAATAAAATGCACCAATTGCCTTAACGTAAGGGGTGAAACTTCAGTTAAGAAGTGATTGTACAACTTATAGTTGGAAGAAGCCTGCTTGCTGCCGTGTGGCACTGAAAGTCTGCAGGAGGGCAGACACCTGGCTCCCCACATTTTTATTCGCACCGGAAGGCTCGCTTCATAACGCAAGCAATCCGGAGCTCATCTGCAGACAGTCATGACAAGAAAATAATTTACTCTTTTCTCTAGGATTCTCTTACATGCACAAAAGGAGATGATGTGAACTCGGAATTTCTACTGAAGAAATAAACTATTTCACCGGTCTGTTCTGTAACAGAGCTGGTCAGAGCCCTTCCGTTGCCTTCAACTCGAGCTCATCTTAATTAATGTTACCTGTCGGCAAGTGGGGCTCAGAGGTGAGAAATTCTTTCCCAGCTTAGAGAAAAAAATTTCAATCTCTCTGACTGGCTGGTTCATCAAGAAGCAGAAATTCTGTTTCAAAATGGGATAAAAGATCATGATCTAATTAGTGGAAGATTCAACAAGAAAAAAAATGGGCAATAAGCCTGATTTTCACTGAATGATTACCCATAGCTAAATCAGTCATATCGAAACCAGGCAGCTGTGTTATTTAGTTAACATTTGGCAGAATTGACTCAAATGGGAAATTCAGTTTATCAATCAGGTGGAAGATGTGGGCCTAAGAAGCTGGCAATTTATCTTTATATCTCTTCCTCCCTTTTTTTCGGAATTAATAAAATCTCTCTGAACAAATTCAGAAAAATGGAGTATGGCACCCGATACGTCCTCCGCTGTCTTTGTTCTCGAGGCCAGAGCAGACCTGATACGTCTTCCAAAAAGGAAACTTGTAGCATCTCTCTGAGAATCTGCTGCTCTAAGATATCCGGAGACAGTGAAGCGATTTACCATGCTCCGTGAGCTCCTGCACACGCACATCTTTCTGCTTACACAGATGTTAAATCTGCTCAGCTAATCACGCAGATGAAGGTGGGGTTGGCTCTGTGACTGTGTGTTAAGCCCTGTCTAGAACTGGCTGCTCTTAAACTCATCCGCGTAAAGCACTGGACGCGTTTCTCACACACGTGCGTGTCCTGGGTCCTGCGTCCTCTAACTGAGTGATGCTGACACAGTCGCTGTCCCACCACCACTGGCTGACCTGCACATCTTTATTCTGCTCCTCACCGCTGGACTTAACTGTGGGTCTCAGATGAGGCCACGTTCAAACCATCCCAAGATTCAGCGTTCTCAAACAATTCACATTCACTCGGCTCATGAGTTGAAGCATCACTGGATAAGCCTGAGCAGGGGTGGGTGGTCCTTCTGGGCTGGGCTGGCCTCCATCACATGGGTGATGCAGGCTGGCCACTGACCTAGACTGACCTTTATCACAGGGCAGACAGCAGGTTCTTCTCCCCTGCCCATCTCCTTCCTCTTTTCTGCTCCCGAAGGCCAGTGTGAGCTCACGGGACACGGCAGCAGAGTGAGGTCCATGGGCAGATTCTTCTCAACATGACCTGGAGTGGAATCTCTCCCCTCTGCTGGGTGCTCCTGGCCTCTGTAAGCTGTCCCATGGGGCAGTGTTGAAGGAGAAGGAAGGACTCTGAAGGCCACTGGCAAACACTACAGCTGGAGAAGCTTGAGGAACAGCACCCCTGAGCCAGCCAGCCCATGCCGTCACCACTGAAGGCTTTTGATCCAACCAAATACCTCCCAAATTATAAAAAAAGACATGTCATTTTGTAGCAGTAAAATCCCACCAGAACAACTGAAATTGACAGCATATTAAGTTGAAAACTGGAGTGTCAATATATGCATTAAAAACCACCTGCAAAATGGATTTACATTTTAATGTATAGTCACGGTTAATGTTTGTACCACGCTGACCGTTTACCCATTCTGTGCCAAGAGGTTTATACACACTAACCATTCCATCCTTGGAACGTGTCCGTCACCATCGGATCTACACTGCGGAATCCACAGACAGGGTTCCCAGCCACTTCCTGCCTGTGACAGCACACTATGTATTAAACAGAAAACAAAGGTTTATTCGAAAATATATTTGGATTAACATCTATTCACCTGAAGTTTGTCCACTGACTGTTTTGTTCTTCCTGAAGAAATCTTTCCTTTACTGTTTCTATAAACTTGGTAAACAATCAAAAATAAAAAAAAGTAAAAAAAAGAAAAAAGATTACAAATCCAAAGTAAAAAACAATATTATTTGTAATTGTGAATATTAAAATTAATCGTGGAATGGGCTTCAGGAAACACAGGGGCATTTTATTGTGCAGTGAACCGTTTGCAAATACGCATATCTTTGGCTTCTTTGAAGAAACAATAAATGAAAAATGGTCCAAATGGGTTAACAATGCTTTAGAATCATTATCGGAAGTGTTATGAGAGCCAGCGTTGCCATTATCGCACATATGGCCTTAAATGTCGACTTGATGACAATTAGAAAAATAATGACAGCAACAATGCCTCAACCACACACACTACCCTGCTGCTTACTCTCTAAGTCTGTATGTCTCTAAAAACGTTTCCAACCTACTTAAAATGGTTTGCCAAGTGTAGTATCAGATTCTTTTTCTGGCTCCATATAGAAGACGCTATTCATTTCCATAAGTAAATTATAAAGCTCAGCACTACAAACTGTGTCACTAAATTACACGATTATGGTTCCCGTCAACGAATCCACCACACACACGGCATCCCAGCTGATGGTAGGAGCTGTTTCAGCTCCCCACCTAATTTCATGATTTGATTTCTCAAGAGAATTTTTAGCTGTACCACATACATACGTTCGGGCTTTTTATGGTAAATGAGTCATTAGAGTATGTGCTCATGTATTTTAAGAAGTGTTTGGTAGAATTTAGCCAAACAATTTCTCTCTGTTTTTAAATGTCGATTTTAATGCACATTGTAAGTTACCTTCCGAATTAGGCTGCTTGTTAATTATGGGTAGAACATTTTTAGACTCTCTGTTGCTTATGCTCATGACCTTAACACAGTATCAAGACACTGTGAAATTTTTTTCCCCAATGTTCTACAGTGAAGTTGCATAGTTTTAATAATCAAGAACAAGGTAGATGACACATAGACCATTGTAACTGTGAAATGTGGGAAGTCAGTATTATTTAATTTCCATAAATTAAATGATGAACATAAATGTATGTTCATTTATATTTCCATTTTATGCCCAAGGGGAAAAGTAACGGTCAGTGTTCAGATTTGTATACATCAGAATGCAAGCAGAGTATTTTTCCAGTTTAGAGATCAAAGGTCTTGGGTTTGCTGCAGTGAGGCCCAAGTCTTTACCTGGATCTGCAGGCACAATACCAAACAGCAGGACATTTCCTGCGGCAGTGGGCCTTCTTCCCTTCCACGCTCTGAATCTGGCTTCCTGGGTCTTTCTTTGCATAATAGACTGTGGTACAAATAGCAGTGAGTGGCTCCAAATGTGGCTCAGAGGCCATGCCTGTTTTTTTACTCTGCCTTACACCTGCTGTCACTATGGGCACACATAGCCCTTGGAGAGTGCAGGGTACGAGCACCCCCAGGGTATCACGGATGAGGTACCCTGCAATGGCCAGCCAAGCCCAGGCTGGAGGAGAAGCCTGGGCACTTTCCACAGGACGCTAATCTCTGTGGTCCAAAGACACAGCACAATTCATGGTCACCATTGAAATTCACTTCCCAGTGCAAAATACACAGCTGTTTGTTCCACAGTCTTACGAAAGAAGAGATCGCCCATCTATCGGGTTAATATTAGTGAGTCTGGATTTTGCGATGAGGACTTAACAAGTCTTTGCATAAACAAAATCTTTATGTGACCATCAAAGTTGAGTCTCAAAGTGTAAAACCTAACTGGATCGTTGTTTTAATCATTTTTATCATTAGAAACCACAAGGGCGTTTTTAGTGTGTTTGTACCTCATACTTTCCATTCACTCTCAAGAGTGAATCTTCGTGAATTTATTTTTTTCTTTTTCATCAAGACCATTTATGGGATAATGTCAGTATATCAACAGACACATTCTTCATTTTTTGTGCTAATCTTTCAGAAAAAAAAATGCCTTAAATTCTGAGAGTTTATCAAGAAGTCCCTGATTCCTTTGAAAAGGAAAATCATTTATCAAGTATGTGGTGTATGCACAGTGGGTGGAGACAGCCGGCTGAGAGTCCAGAGAATCTCGTGTGGAACCCCAGCTTCTTAATAAAATAATCTCCATTTTATTTGCTTCATGCATAAAATGAGAGTGAAGGATGACATCGGGGGGAGGCCATGCACCCTGTCGAGTGGGCAACTGCATGCCACCTCTGTCTTCTGCTGAGTGGTTTGTAAACTCCTGGCACTCGTGCGTTGATGGTCCTCAGCCTCACACGTCCCAACCGTCCTTCCCCTGCTGCCTCTCCCATCAATTTCTCTTCATTATCTTCTGAGCTCTATTTGTTTGGCTTAATATATTTAATTATATGACAGATACTAATAGCTCCTTTTCATTTGCTCAGTTTCTGAGACGTGGACCAGGGACAAAGTGCCCCCCAAGAAAGACACACTCAGGCTGGGCTAGGCAGTGGGCCCATCCCCACGATCCCCCCAGAAAGACACACTTGGGGCGGGCTGGGCAGTGGGCCCATCTCTGTGTTCCCCCCAGAAAGACACACTGAAGCTGGGCAATGGGCCGGCCCCCACAAGAGCCCTGAGAACTCAGCCAGGGAAAGACACAGGCCAGCTCCAGACAGTGGCTGGGAGAACTGGTAGTGTGTCATCACCTAGGTAAAAGCTGACGATTCTGTATCTGTTTTAGGTAGAGTCTGTAAGCAACTTAGGCCAATTATTCACAGACGTTCACCCCTCCTCAGTTACCTGGGCGTGTGATTTGTGTGCTGGAATCAAAGCAAATTCTAAATGCACATCCTGAGATCCTGAGCCACACACTCGGATTCCTCTCTCCCGTGTCACTGGCCTTTTAAATGTTTTGTGTCAATAGCTTGACCTTAGATTTGCTTGTCCAAAAAGGTAAGGTCATTTTATGAGCACTTTCATTCCAATTTCCTAGATGTCTTTTCTGATTAGAAAAACCTATAAAGCACGTAGCTTTAAATTTATAGAATCATCATTCCTGAAGGTTCTGCTGCCCTTCACGCTCAGAGATGACACTGCTGACCCAGGCATGGTGGAGCATGTGCTCAGAGTCCTAGTCGTGATCAATTCACTTTTTCTTTGTCCATCCCACCATAGCGTCCTGTCACCCAGCAAAGGGTGTGCATTCCTCCCAGCCCTGGGTCCAGATGGCCCATCTGCCGAGTCAGGCTAGTTTAGCCCGTGTAGCTGCTAATGGCTTTTGGGCCATGCCCTCATCAGAAATACCTTCTAACTAGCAATGTGAGTGATGGGTGATATGTGCACACACGCAAAATTTCAAAAAAAAACCAAAAAACCCAATGTTTTGTTATATTAACAATGTGAATTTCTATTCTATTTTCATCCATTTTTTTTTTTTACTTTTGCACAAAATGTCTATATGCATTAAATTTACTTACACTTAGAAAGGAAGGATTGGCCTTGTGTGTTGAAAGAACCCCCTGGAGTGTGCCAAGTGTCACTTCTCTGCACAAGAATTCTGCACGCTGCCCCTCCCAGAAGCACAGGGCTGATGGAAGTGGCCCTGACCTCTGCTGTCCACCGTGTCCCTGCTGGGCTGGGCTGGGCTGAGCAGGCTGGGTTTGCCTGCGTCTCTGAGTGGCTCTGCTTCTCCTACTTGGCCTCAGCCAGAGGAGCAGGGGCCTGGGAGCTTCTCCACAGAGTGGCCTCCAAGAGGAAGTCCTGAATGTGTTCCCGGGGTCACAGAAGCCAGTAAGGGCACACAGACACCCACGCAGGCCTCTGCTGTCTGCTCTTCTGCTAACAGACCCTTGCACAGAATGTCCCATATCTGGGTCTGAGGCAGAGTGGGCAGGTGGGAATGTGGGCAAAAAACCGGGGTCATTAGTATCATAGACCACAGAGATTTATGAGGGAAAAATGTGACTTTCACTGCATGGTACCATTCTAAGTCAAATGAACTGGAATCAGACCACAGGTGGTCTCCTTGGTGCTTGGAAATGACGTGTTCCACTTATCCATGAGAAATCTGTCCCCTTTTATCTATGAAATAAGATATAACATATTGGTCTTTGCCGTTGACCAATATTTTAGGTAAATGCAGACAGGAAAAGAAGTCTAAGTGCATTAACTATTAGAGAGAATAGTTAGAGAGAATACTATGTTCTTTAACAGTGAGGTGGTCTCACAATAAGGAAATTATTTTACTTCACACACTGGATGGGTGAAGACACTTCTGCAAAACACGCCGGGCCTAGCCTAGCAAAAACGATGGCTGAGGAATCCAATTTCACACCACTGAGCTAAAAGATGTTTTTCCTCCCTAGCAACCAGTAGCAATGGCAAATATCTATTTCTCCAGTGTATTTTTTTTCCAAAAGAAAAAACACCACAAATAGGCCCAGGCAGCTCTGACCGAGTCACAGTTTTTCTGATGCAAACTTAGAAACAGAGAAAACTTTTCTGTATTTTTAACCAGTCTATTTTTTAACCAGTTTAACCAGTCATTAACAAATGGTGATTGCTGTGGCAAAACTCTGTTCAAAATTATTTTTCAGAAATACTTCTGTTACCTAATATGTAAATGTGTGGCCTTCTGTTCACAGTGTTCTCATAGCATGGGCTATTTCTATCACCTAAAATGTTCATAGAATGAGATTATTTTCAATGCATAGCTAAGTAAAAGAGGAGAAAGAAATAAAAGAGTTTGGTTTTCTGTGAACTCAAACTGTATACTTTGGGGAAGGGAAAGCAGAGCTGTGGATACAGCTGTCAGTTATCGAATAATAGGTAACCTCAATTAAGCTATCAGAGGTCTGTATCTTATAGGTGAGATCAGCAGGCGTGGGGGAGCTACTGGACTGAAGACTGATTATCCCCTGCCTTCCAAGGAGTCCTAACAGCTGTGGAAATGCCAGAAAGTGGATTTGAATCTAAGGAACTCTCGATATTTACTTGAAGAGTTACAAAATAAAATGCCTGATTTTATGTCTAGAGGGACCTTGAGGAGACAGCATGGTGCACTGGAAAATCAGTTTGAAAATGAGACATTGGGTCATAATTCCCGGCAACATAAGAGTAACTGTTTGAACTTGGGGAAATTGACTTAAAGCCTGAGTTGATTCCTAATCAGTAAAGAACAACGACACTTAGTTAGGGGACTGTGTGTCATTTGTGCAAATAGTACAGTGTAGAACAGACACGTATATGAGAAGAAAATGTAGCCTGGCCACATGGTAGTTTGTCCTGTCTGACGGTATGGTGTGCTCTCTGGGTTTGATTCCAGAACATATATTTAACTTGGCATTGCTCATAAATGGCCAGCTGTAAGGCAAGATCATTTGACCTCTGCTGGAAATTTTAATCTAGAAGAAAACTGAGATGACAACAAGGAGGGTAAATGCACAGAGGACATCTGCGGATATCCACCCTGGCAGGTAAATTCCTGGTGGGCTAAGTTGCTCCGACTGGTCAGCCACATTGCAGATGTTGGAATTGCAAGGTTTCGCCTTTGATAAGTAAAAAGAATTGCCTCTCTGAATGGTGAATGTATGTTTCAAATTTTCTTTTTCTTTTTCTTTTTTTTTTTTGTAGAGACAGAGTCTCACTTTTTCACCCTCGGTAGAGTTCAGGGGAGTCGCTCCAGCAACCTCCAACTCCTGGGCTTAGGCGATTCTTCTGCCTCAGCCTCCCAAGTTGCTGGGACTACAGGTGCCCGCCACAACGCCCGGCTATTTTTTTGTTGCAGTTTGGCCGGGGCTGGGTTTGAACCCACCACCCTCGGTATATGAGGCCAGCGCCCTACTCACTGAGCTACAGGCGCCTCCCTCAAATTTTATTTTTCTATAAACAACTTAGAGAATTAAGTCCCAAAATGGGGAGTGGGGGGAAATAGTCCAGTGGAAAACTCACAAGAGTCCTGAGCAGATCAAACTGGATTCGGATCCTCTCTCCAAAAATAATAGTTACGTGGGTTCCTAAACCCTCCTTGGTCTTGACTTCTGCACCACCTGTAAAATAAGGCTCATAGGTGAATTGTGTGCTTTAAGTAAGTTATACAAACTGACAAGAGCACGTTCTGTCCTCGGTTCAAGCTTTTCCTAAAGTCCTCTATTTCCACTAGGATTGAAATCAGCATTTGCTGAGATACAGAAGCATATGTGTATCTTTTAAAAAATAATTGTCAGATATAAGTATGTGGTCAGTTAATTAAGCAAAAATAAAACTGACCGGGAAAAATACTGTTTTTCTTACAGAAAAATGCATGTCAATTTTCGTTTATATAAAATGTTAACTTCCCTGGAATGCAAGTTTTCAAATTCCACACTGATACATTTATGGGAAAATGCAACATCCAGGGCTCCGCGGTTCCCCCAGTCGGCTCTCCTTCTCCTGTCGTTCTTGTGATTTTTGTGACTTTTGTCATCTACGTTTGTGTCTTACACAGCTTTTGCCTTGCATCTCCCTTGTTTCAATCCTCTAAACCTGTCAAAAATAACTTAACCTGTTTTATTGTTCCCATAAATTCATATGTAACTGGTAGCTAAATCCAATTTGTGTCACTTCATCTTTCTTTGCAGCCTATTCTAAATCTCTCAGCATGTTTCAAAGAAGAGAATGCTATTAGCACCACACAGCCAGGCCGTGCCCTATCGACGGCTATTATGGTCCCTCCACATTGCAAAGCATAAAACATCCCGGTCTCACCTCCGACATATCGCAGAAAGAATTTTCAGCCTTATTATTCTGTGTGTGTGAATGAGTGTGTTACGGAGACATGGACTGTTTTATAGATGTTTGTACACGATATTACCTTTAATTCAAATGTACATCATTACCAACACAATTTAAGACAAGGAACTTCTAAATGCCATTGGATATAAAATGGCTCCATGTTATAAAATTAAATAATCTAATATTTAATAATTGAATCTTAAGGGTGGGTTATAACACGATAAAAAAGTTGAAAATAGTATTTTAATTGATGTGTATGATTTGATTTAATGGATCAATGTGACTATAATCTCAAAGAAAACCATATTTAAAGTTATACTTTAATAGCACAGATGAAAGTATTTTCTTGTGATCATCCTCTTTACAATATTAAATTAATATCAAATGCTCACTCTAATATTCTTCAGTTGGAGAGTTCACATTGGATTGGTCAATATTCTTAGCTATGGAACACTTAAAAACGAAAGTTTCATTACTTTCAAGAATTTATTACAACTTGAATTATTAGGAAATATATTTCCCAAACTTTTTTTGGCAGATAGATTATAATAACTAGCACAAGAACTCTGCCACAAAGAAGTGATTCATATATGTTTAGGATATCTGGAAAGACTTGTTTTCTTTAAAGCCTTTATTGTTTCAATCACATTGCACTTAATTTTTAAATAATAAAGTTTTGTTTTGAAATACTAAGTCATATAGGTAGTAAGCAGGAAAAATTTTTATCTGATTTATAAACAAGAAATTTATGAAATATGAGTTATTATTTACATTCATTCAAAAAACATAAATTTAGAAAGAATAGGTATTTATGCATTATTGGTATTTTGGATAGAATACAGTTACCATTAGTATGCTAAAATTTTTCTAAGACTTATATGCAAGGTGAGCAATTAGTCAAAATTGGAAGTTAATGTCAAGTTTATCATCCCAGATGTACCTTGCCATGATGCAATCAGAGGAAGTAAGAGGATGAGGTTTAGACAAACTCTGCTAGTTCCCCATTGCTTCTCTACCTCATGAGTGCTAACAGCTCTCTGGCCAGGGAATAGTTTCTGGTTTGATTTTTACTACTCCTCCACCACTATTCCAAACCAGTGATGTTCAAATGAAATCCACGAGCTTTCAAACCTTGACTTACCTCTCTGCAGCTGAATAATGACCAGGGTGGAGAAGAATCAATGAAGGCGTTTTATGGTGACTTCACAGAACGATTTTATATCTACTGGATTTAATGATAAAAATGGGTTCCCCTACTTATTCTTTCCTTTTCTTGTGGTTATTTGGTTTTGAAATATATTAGCTTGATCCTCCACCTTCAACCAGAAATTCTTGTCTATTTGTATGTGGAAGTATGAGTGTTTGGAATTTTAAAACATCTCTTCTTGTTCGCAGTTTGTCTGACAACAGTTCTATTGTATTAATTTGTAATTAGGAAATGCTTGTATTTCAGAACACTGTGGTAAAGCGTTATGGGTAAAGTAACAGGAAATAAATTTGAAGTGATGAACTGAGAATACTGTGCCATGTCCCAGACCCAGTCTGAAGAGAGGAATTTGTAACAGTTGCCTAAAATTTGCAACAGTGTTAATGGCTGGACATTCAGACGACTCTTATAACATTGTTACTGTCCGGTCCTTCACTCTGCTCCTGCTACAATGTTACCATCTGGCCCTTCCTGCTCCTGCAACATTGTTACTGTCCAGCCCTTCACTCTGCTCCTGCAACGTTGTTATTGTCTGGTCTTTCACTCTGTACTGCAAAAATATTAATGCCTGGCCTATATCTCTGTTCCAGCAACAACATTAATATCTAGGTCTTTGCTTTTGTAACTTTAATATTCGGTTCCTTACTTTGCAGCAGGGGCTGGTGTGTTGTTCCATATTTTAGTTTTCCTAGTCCAGAATGTCCTGCCCCACTTCTCCTCTCCCTTTATAGGCCAATGTAACAATATCAAAGCTTCCATTTTCTTGCTGAAATCTTTGATAATCATCTTTGATTCCAAAGCTGTTCTAACAAATGTCAGTGTATATTATTAGTTATTTGAGTGAATCTGTTGTAGCTAGAACTTAAATATATTAAGAGACAGTCACCACTGTGGGTATATTTTCATACATCAATGGGCTGACTGTTGGAAGCTCTTCATTGATTGGGCTGGGGTCACGTGACTGAGTATTAGTCCCAGAGTCTGGTGACCTCAGTTCCATGAAGTCTGTCACTATATTACTTACCTTCACATAACTTATATTTTTATCCTCAAGATGAAGGTATTAAAATATTAATCGATGCTATTAAAATTAAAACTATCTTTTGAAACAAATAAAAACATTATGCTAACCACATATTTTTGTTGTGAGAGTGTTTAGATGTAACACAGTTTTTATTTTACAAACAATATATTTTGCTCATTTCACTGTGTCAAGGAGTCGGTAAGCTGCCACTGCCAAGGTGCCTGCCAGGCCACATGCTGAAGCCTGACCTTGGACAAACTTATCTCTGTTTGCCAAGCAGAACTGCAGCAGCTTGGTCAGTCTTTTAAAAGAATGAAAGCAGGAAGCAGAAGACATCAGACTTGGCATTCCGATTTCCATATCAATACCCAGGCTCACTGAGTGATAAGGAACTTCAAATTAATGCTGGGGTCAGGGATCCTGAATCCTATAGAAATGTCTGCATAAGTCTTATTTAACTCAATCAATATTATGTAATATCAAAGTTTAAAAAGTTAGTTAATGACTTTCTGAAATGTTCCCAAGTGAATTCAGGGAGATAAGGGGGGACAAAGGGTTAGAGGAACAGAGAGAGAAGGAGGAAGGGCAGACCAAGGAGAGCGTGGTGTGGGTCTGGCATGCTCCCTGGATAATATGATTCAGCATCGGGGGGAACTTTCCTGTGTTTCAAAAATACGTATTATTACATTCTGGATTTTAATTACCTCAAAACAACACACATGGATTCAGACTAATTGAAGAAGTGAATAGGGAGAATCATTGAACAGTTCAAGTTAGATAATTTCTCAATGATATGTAATATTACTATGTTAAAATAAAAAAAAATACAGGACTTAGGATCAGAGAAAATGTTTTCCTAATTTCTGATTCCTTTATTCAGGCCTAAGAATAATTAATTATCATACCATTATTTTTACATGAATAGATCCTTCTAAATGCTAAATCAGTTGTTTTCTTCAGTTGTTTAATTTCTTTTTATCACCTTTTTTATATTATTAATCCCCAGAGCAAAACCTTTACTCATGTATCAAAGAATAGCATATCATGTCTGCCTGAATTTTGAAATTAATCCCATGCCTAAATTGTAAGATCTACATTAATAAGAATTGTTATATTAATGTTTGCTAATTACATCACGGGTGCCCATCTTTCATTTAAAATGTGCTGTAGACATGTGAATGCAAAGAAATAAAGGTTTCAGCACCTTAAAAATAGCACACTGCATTAACAGAAAGTGTTCCTGCAGGTTTTAAATACTCCAAATAAAACTTTTTCTTTTATTTTCTTTCTTTCTTTCTTTTTTTTTAATGTACTGATGAGCTCAAAAGACAGGAAAAGAAACCCATAGTATTTCAGATATAAAGGTAAATGCTGAGAACGTTCTAAAAAGGTGAATGGTGCCTGAGAGGATGGGACGGATTGCTGGGAATACAGATTCAAAGCCCGGCATTTTATCATCTTTGAGATAAAAGAAGCAGAGCTTGGGACTACAGGAAGAGCCTGGCACAGAATAACCTTTCAATAAACATATCTGAATATTTGAGGGAGAAATAGGAACTGAGGCCAAAGATCTTATAGCAATCCAGCACCATGGAAGTGTTACAGCCACACTTCCAGCAGAACGGGGAGAGAGACAAAACTCACAGCAATACAGGAGTTAAACAGGGAAACACATCTGCCTGCTCAGCCTCCGTGTGAAAACAAGCAGAAAAAGAATGAGCCGCCCTTGAGAAGATCGTCATCATCTGGAGCTTCACTCGAGTGGAGAATCTAAATTTAAATGAGTGTGAGGTAGGACTCCGAGTTGAGAAATAATATATAAATTACCAGTGGGTGGTGTGCCTGCAAACACGGATGTAGACCTCTCTGATGATCACCCCCACGTGATTTTCAGGGAAAACATTCCAGTCCTGTCAAGGTGAGCCCCATGGAAATAATGGCCAAGTCACACTCATCCTCCCTAAATAAGAATAGGTGTCCAGAACCAACCCTGAAGTTGGACTCAAGATTTCAGACCATGGAACCATAATCAGAAGCAGGAGTTTGAGGTGCTGGTGGGACATTTCCTGTATTTCCAGAATCATCGACTAGGAGACAAAGCAGAGGATAAAATCTCAGCGTGTCACAAAAGCCCTAAAAAGCCGGAGGAGCACCCCCCTGCGAACCCCCCCTCCCGCACCCCCAAACATCGGGAGCTCTCTGAGCAGAGAGGAGGAGAAACTTCCTGAGACCACCTGCACTCACCCAGGGGCAGAGGGCTGAGTCTCCACTTTCACTGTCTCTTCAGAGGGAGCAAAGGCAGGTTTCTCCTGGCCCTCACTCCCAGGTCACTGGAGTGGTATTCTAGTAAGTCACCACCATCCCTGCAGACAGGGGAGTCTGGCGTCTCATCACTGGCTAAATCCCCCCTTCCTATTGCACATGCTCACATTGGAACAGCAAAAATCTAGAAATCTGACTGTGAAAACATGTCGGTAATCAGGTATTTAGCTTTCCACTACTTTGGAGAAAATTACCCATTTAATGTTCTCGTTTTTTGACTCAAACAAGAAGGACCAAAACGTAAGCATGGACATCCAGAGTTACACAATTAGAACCTAATAAGAGGTTTCCTAAGATATCCATAACCACGATTGTATTGGTGCCTTTTGAAATGTTTTTCCTTTGTTATTCATTTATTTTTCTTTCCATTCTTATTTTCTTTTTCCTGATGCAATAAAGCAATCAAGAGAAAATGTTCTATGAAAAATACATGCTTTTATTCTTCAATTCTACTCTTAAAACATAAAAAAAAGAAGGCAATATGATTCAGGACTTAGGATTCACAGTGAGTTCTGATTTTATGATAAGAAATGATTCTATAAATGAAGAAATAATAATAGTAAACAATCTTAAGTCATCTGAAAGGGTGAATACCCTGAGTCACTGGAGAGCTCAGATTTTAGACTAAAAGGTCGGAAAACTGAACAGGAAGGTTAATCAATCAAGGGCAGTTTCAAAGAGTGGTACAAACCCATGAGATGTGTCAGGAAGACTAATGAATTACATCAAATTAAAGCCTAGGAAGAGCTGATGCTTGCAAAAAGTATTGAAAATGACAAAAATGTGGACTTTCAGAAAAAGAACTAAAGCTTTTTAAAAGAAAAAAGAGGGAAAAGTTGATTCCATTTCTTGAGGCATAGATGCTATAAATGAAAGCAAAGCAAGTTGCTTAGTCAAATATGAAGTTTATTCATCCTTTTCTAGAACCACTAATTACTTAGTTACCAAAAAACCACAGTAAGTGCAACATTGCCTGGCCTTGAGTGCTAGCTGTGCTGTTCTCATCCGTGCATCCCCCAAATCAATATCAACTTGGTTAACCTCTCTAACTCACTGATAAATCTATATTAGTTTTAGTTTCTTTCATGGTTATTCTATAAAGTTGCAAAAAAATTAAATCTTTTTTTTTAAGTCTTGATTTGCTAAAAATGAACAGTTTATGATTACCAACACGGTATCTCTTTGTTTTCATCTTTACCTGAAAAATATGGTGTTTAGATTCTTCAGAGTAAACTCGACTTTATTAAAGAAGAACTAATTCCAACTTAGACGAGAAGATAAAATAAGAATAATTGATTTAAATTTGTTTTTATATTTACCAGATCCTTCCTAGAATGCTGAAAAGATGTAGGTATTACTTGGAAATTTTAATAATTAACTCAAAATCAGGTGAAGAAAGAAAAATACAAAAGTAAGTATCTTGATTTCCAAATGGCAGGTGTTGGAGTCCAATGCAGCCAAGTAAATGACCTTGAGCTTGAAAGTAATCTCAGAATACTTCTTTTTTTTTTTTTGAGACGGAGCCTCAAGCTATCCCCCTGGGTAGAGTGCCATGGTATCACAGCTCACAGCAACCTCCAACTCCTGGGCTCAAGCGAGTCTCCTGCCTCTGCCTCCCAAGCAGCTGGGACCACAGGCGCCCGCCACAACGCCCGGCCACTTTTTGGTTGCAGCCATCATTGTTGTTTGGCGGGCCCGGGCTGGGGATTTGAACCCGCCACCTTAGGTGTACGTGGCTGGCGCCTTAGCCGATTGAGCCACAGGCTGAGACTTTATATTAAGAAACACAGGCAAGGAAGCAATGATGAATCCTGACTGGACAACTGAGGCACCATCACCCCTTTCTAATGGCATCTCACTTTTTAGTAGAATCTCTAGACTAAAGAGCAAGAAAATTTTACAGACAGTGAATATCTTACTTTTTTTTTTCTGTTTAAAAACACATCTCATTTTCAGAGGAAATTGGAAAAATATCTGGCTACACTTAAGCAAATTATTACATGTTAGAACAAAGCCAGCCAGACTTTTAACAAATGTAACATTGTCAAATCAAGTGCAGGTTTTCGGAGGAAATCTGCCCAGTGGGGTCTTGTTCTGTGTGCTCTGCATTCAAAAGGCCTGGGTGAGGCCTGCAAGAATGGCTGGACCAAGTGTGAGAGTTTCAAAAAGCTGCACCAAATAATATTTTGAGGATTATATTACCTCAATAGTTTAAGTACTCTAATTAAAAGCATAAAAGGTACCAAGATGAGAGGATATTCATGCTTATTTTTCTCTACTGAAAATAACTATCATTTAAATTGAGGGAAAAAATGACAAAAGTATTTAAATGGCCCAGACCTTCTCTGAGAAAATTACTAAAGGATGAGGTCTAGAAAGAAGAAATGTGTAATGATGAGAAAGATAAAGAGTTTAGCTTATGCTATGGTGTATAAGTTATGTATTATTTGATCAGTGATTGTGTATTATGTGTTATTTGATAAGCTATGGTGTATAAGTTATTATGTATTATTTGATCAGTGATTGTGAATTATGTATTATTTGATAAACTATGGTGTGTAAGTTATTATGTATTATTTGATCAGTGATTCTTGAAAAATGAATTGCTTCAATGTTGTCTCCTGAGAACTTAGAAAATAATTTTTTAAGACTTAGAACATTTAATGAAACAAATGTAGTGGGCATTTGTTAATTTTTGACTATAATTTTTAATTTTTGAAATATACATACCTGATTTCTAAAATAATCCAGAATTAAGGAGGTTAAAAGCAAATCTGAATAAATGAATTTTTTTTTTAGTTTAGTTTTTTTTTTTTTTTTTTTGGCCAGGGCTGGGTTTGGACCCGCCACCTCCTGCATATGGGGCCAGAGCCCTCCCCTTTTGAGCCACAGGTGCTGCGCTATAAATGAATATATTTATCACCTTTATTGGAAGATTCAATTTTCTTCACCTTTTCAGATTCAAAGTATTCCTTCATTAACTCCCAATTGTTTTTATTAATGGGCTTAATAAATTACTTCTAGAATTAATATAGCAGGATTAATATGTATAAATAATGAAATATAAAACAAATCTAACACCTAATTGAGACTAGCCTTAGCAGATATCATAGCATATTGTTAGGAAAAGGAAAAAACAACTTGAACAGTGTAGAATGAGTGTGGAACAGACAAATAGGTTAGCAGAAATTTGTAGAAGAAATGAAAGACATATCTACAGTCCTGGGACAGTTGCAGGATTCTTTGCAATTTCCAACATATTCACATGTAAATATGAATGCACGATTCATATTCTACTACTAGAAGTGTGAATGGACGATTCATATTCTACTACCAGTGAAAATGGCCTAAGTGCTCATCAGTGGATAAATGGTTAAAGAAAGTGTATATATATATATATATATGTGTGTGGGGGAGAAGGGGAGAGAGAGAGAGAATACTTTTCAGCTGCTATAAAGAAGGAAACCCTGTCATTTATAACAACATAAATGTACCTGGCAGACGCAGATGTTGTGCTAAGTAAAATGAGCCAGAACACAGAAAGATAAATACAACAGGATCTCACTTGTATGTGGAGTTTTAAAAAGTCAAACTCGCAGAAGCAGAGAACAGACAGGCAGGTGCCAGGTCTGGGAATTGGAGGTCGGAGACT
>CAUYQV010049518.1:0-15530 GCA_963574575.1 Galagoides demidoff | reverse complement strand
TGGTGGAATCATGTCTATGGTTCATCCTATAAGGGTACATGTGAGTCTCTGTAAATGTATAATATAAATGTCTTAACACATTAACTAAGAAAATGACATAAAGGCTATGTTAACCAGTTGGATGAAAGTATTTCAAACTGTAAATAGAAACAGCACACTGTACCCCATAGTAGTATTAATGTATACAGCTATGATTTAATAAAAATAAAAAAATGAAAGAAAAAAGATTTAAACTTAAGACATGAAACTATAAAAGTACTATAAGAAAGTTCAGGGAAAACTCTTGAAGAAATTGGCCTGGGCAAATATTTTATGAGGAGGACCCCCTGGTCAATTGAAGCGGCATCAAAAATATACTACTGGAACCTGATCAAACTAAAAACTTCTGTACAGCCAAGAACACAGTAAGTAAAGCAAGCAGACCTCCCTCAGAATCGGAGAAGATATTTGTAGGTTATATCTCCAACAAAAGTTTAATAACCAGAATCCACAGAGAACTCAAACATATTAGCAAGAAAAGAACAAGTGATCCCATCTCATGGTGGGCAAGGGACTTGAAGAGAAACTTCTCTGAAGAAGAAAGGCATGTAGCCTACAGACATATGAAAAAATGCTCATCATCCTTAATCATCAGAGAAATGCAAATAAAAACTATTTTGAGATATCATCTAACTCCAGTAAGATTAGCCCACATCACAAAATCCCAAAACCAGAGATGTTGGCATGGATGTGGAGAAAAGGGAACACCTCTACATTGCTGGTGGGAATGCAAACTACTATGTTCCTTTTGGAAAGATGTTTGGAGAACACTTAGAGCTCTAAAAATAGACCTGCCGTTCAATCCTACAATTCCTCTACTATGCATATATCCAGAAGACCAAAAATCACATTATAACAAAAATATTTGTACCATAATGTTTATTGCAGCCCAATTCATAATTGCTAAGTCATGGAAGAAGCCCAAGTGCCCATCCACTCATGAATGGATTAATAAATTGTGGTATATATATATATCACGGAATATTATGCAGCCTTAAAGAAAGATAGAGACTTTTTCTCTTTTATGTTTACATGGATGGAGCTGGAACATATTCTTCTTAGCAAAGTATCTCAAGAAGGGAAGAAAAAGTATTCAATGTACTCGGCCCTACTATGAAACCAATTTATAGCTTTCTTATGAGAGCTATAACTCATTTATAGCCCAAGAAGAAGGGGAAATGGGAGAGGGAGGGGAGGGGAGAGGGGAGGTTGGGTGGATGGAGGGTAAGTGGTAGGATCATGCCTATGGTGCATCTTACAAGGGTACATGTGAAATTTACTAGCTGTAGAATATAAATGTCTTAACACGATAACTAAGAAAATGCTGTGAAGGCTATGTTAACCAGTTTGATGAAAATATTTCAAATTGTATATAAACCCAGGACATTGTACCCCATGATTGCATTAATGTACACAGCTATGCCCCCCCCCCAAAAAAAAAATACTACCTAGTCAACAGGTCTGTAACCTGATTTTGGCGATGGTTAGTTAAATCTCAACATACAATACAAATATATAGAACTGTATGCCAAAAGAGTACATGCAAAAACTGGTGAATTTTGAGTAAGCATGTGCTTCAGTTAACAGTAGTATACCTATGTTAATTTCTTGATTTTAATGATAATGTACTGTGCTTATATAGGATATTAACATTAGGAAAAAGTGGATGAAGACTATTATACTCATTTTTTCATGTAGAAACCAAAGCTCAGAGAGATGTGAATTTTGTCTTTAGGCTATATAGCTAGTAAGTTTTAGAGTTGAGATGTAAGCTGAGGTCTGTCTGAAACAAAAACCTAATTCTTTCCCCTGAACTACATTAATTCTACCTTGATTAATCCCAGCCTACCTTCTTCTAGGTACTGAAATATGACCTTCGTAAATGTTGGATTTCCTATTCCAGGCTTCTATCTCAACAGTTTCTGTGAGGCTGACTATACACTAAAAATATCTGCTCAGTCTTGCCATATATTCTAATAACTTCAAAACCCTCTAAATTTTTTTTTATTTTCTGCTGAGATTTATTTTTATTTCCTAAATTCTTCCCCTGTCTTCTTTCCCTATAAAGTAGATGTCAAAAAGTTTCACTATCCACAGTTTTGCTAGTGGCGTATTTCCCTTTGATTTCTGTACTTCTGACATTTTGTTTTGTCTTACTTCAGGTTTTCTGGCCTTCTGTGTCTATTGCTAGTGTGATTTCATGTGAAAAATATGTAACTGGCTGCATTATAAACTATCCCCTCTTGATTTTTGTATTCTGCTTTGCTCAAGTATGGCATCAGTTTTTGTAAAAGAGGTGTGGAAGACCACACATAGGGATAGCCTTTCCCGGATTCACTATCACTTCAATTCCTTCCTTTATCCATCCATTGCCATGTGGTATCTTCTTCAATTTCATTATTACATCTGGCATTTTTTTATTTCTTTGCAATAGTTTGAGAAAAAAAATCATATACCAAAGCTTGTTCGTGATCTAGATACATTTCGCAGCCTTTGCTATTTAAATAATTTTGGAGAAACTCTAGTACTTACCAATCAAATACTCCCTTTCCCTTTATTACTGTTTTTAGTGCCACGAGGAGTATGCATTCAGCCAGTCTCAGCACCTTCGGCAGCTAAATTCAGTGTGTCACCTTGATGACCATTTTCCCTTCCTCCCAGTACCACTGAAAACAGCAGCTTTCAATGCTTTGCTAAAGCTACTGTCCTCCAAAGTCTTGTTTAACTCAGCAGTGAGGCCAGCAGGACTGAGAGTGTTTCTTTTCTTCAACAGCTGGATCCTGCTGCTCACTTCTGGAGCTGTCATGTTAGTTTCTCTATCAACTGTTTCTTTTGCTTTTGAGTGGTAAGTCAACATAAGACTATGGTACCTCCTTTCTGTCTGCCCCTACACAATTCTAAAAAGAACTAGTTGATTCACATTTCTTCTTTTGCACTGTCAATCTGTCTGATTTGACTATTAAAGCTACTACCAGCCAATATTCTCTCTTACCCATTCATAAGAAAAATCCAGACTTTGGTTTTACTTTAGCTTTCTCTTTTCATTTATCTCTTTGACTATTTACCACTTCTTTTTGTTCTTTGATTTTTGCTGTTTTTTTTTTTTTTTTGTTCTTTCACGTTCTACTGACCATTAACACATCTGCACTTGGGAGTATTTGTGTTTGGCTTTATAAAGCTATTGGCTTGACTCTGTCTATTGGGGGCTTTTCTTAAATGTCATTTTTAGCTGACACTTGTCACATCCCCAAAGTGGCATAAAGCTTCTAAGAATTTATTCTGAGTAAATAGTAACACACATGAATGGAGGTGTATATAAATACAATGTTTTCAGCACATTGATGTTTGAATTGTAAAAGATACAACCAAAATTTATGTCAATGAGATTAAATACATTTTGGTTCAGCTTTATAACGAAACAGTACAAATGCATTTTAAATAGTAACATAGCATTATATTTACTGACATCAAAAAGATTCCATAATTTTTACTGAGCTAAAAGGCAGGTTATCAAGTGTAAAATATTAATACACTATGATATTATACATGTACATAGCATATTTGCTAAACAATACTGACTCTATAGTCAGGTATGCTTGAACATGAGTATTGGTTCCACCATTTACTAGCTGTCTGACTTTGGGCGACTTATTAACTTCTCTGTGTCTTTACTTGCACATTTGTAAAATGGGGATAATAATAGCACCTACCTCATAAGGTTTGGTGAGAATTACATAATATGATCCATGTTAAGTGCTCAGAGTAGTGACTTGTCTTTATTTATAGTATTTGAAACTTAAATAAAAAATGGATGTGAAAGTGCTTTCAAGAGTGGAAAGTGAGTGGTGATTGATAAATATTGAAGTGCATTACAGCCTTGTATGACAAGATTGAGTATGGTAAAAAGGTCTCCTAAACTCTGAAATGTTTCATCCCCAAGATATGCCACATAAGGGGGATACTTCTGGAAACTTATAGAGGTTTCCTCAAAACTGTCAGTGCTGAAAGAGATGCCTCAAAAAAAAAAAACTGTCAGTGCTCAGTAAATATTGATATCAATAAATAATATTTTTAAATGTCAAGGAAAAAAAGGAATCTCTTTGGTGACCTGATAAAAGAGAAATGCCTCAAGGAGGCAGGCCAAAGGAAAAGGAGGATGGTTATTAAGAAAACGTGAAGGGGCTGGCCATGGTCGCTCATGCCTGTAATCCTAGCACTCTAAGAGGCCAAGGAGGGTGCATTAACTGAGTGCAGGAGTTCAAGCCCAGCCTGAGTTAGAGCAAGAGATATCACCTAACCCCAGTGAGAACAGCCCACATCACAAAGTCCCAAAGTTGCAGATGCTAGTGTGGATGTGGAGAGAGCACAACACTTTTACTCACTTTGCAGGTGGGACTGCAAACTAATGCAGCCTCTTTGGAAAGAGGTATGGAGACTCCTTAAAGAACTCAAAATAGACTTTCCATTTGGTCCCATAATTTCATTACTAGGCATCTATCCAGTCGAAAAGAAATCATTTCATCATAAGGACATTTACACTAGATTGTTTATTACAGCTCAATTTACAATCATAAAGATGTGCAAACAACCTAAGTGCCCAGCAACCCAGGAATGGACTAATGAAGTATGGTATATGTATGCTATGGAATACTATTCAGCCATTAAAAGATGGAGACTTTATATCTTTTATATTAACCCGGATGGAGTTGAAACACATTCTTCTTAGTAAAGTACCATAAGAATGGAAAAGCAAGTATCCAGTGTACTTAATTTTAATGTGAAGCCAGTAGATGATTTAATATATACACGTATAAGAGAAAATCTCAATTCAGGATGGGGGCAGGGACAAGAGGGAGGGGACGAGGGGAGGAGAGCGGGGGATTGGTGTGCTCCCTCTTAATGGGCACAATGTAAGGGTATATGGCACACCTTCTGGTTGTGAGACACAACTACAACAGGAACTCTAACCAACACATACAAACATTGTAACCTAATTGTTTGTACCATCATATTAATCTGAAAAAATAAAAATAAAGAAAATATAAATTAAAAAAACTCTCAGGGCTAAAGCATCTCTAACCTTTGATAAAATTGTGACTTTAATAGTTTCTTCTGAGTTATCTCCCATACTCCTCCCCACTCCTGTTTCGCAGTCTCCAGTCAGAAACCCAGGGCCGTTTGTATCATCATAGGACTAAGGGAGTAAGGGTGAGGATTTCTTAAATCCACATATTTATGGTTGATTTATTTCTGAACAGACAGTGAAGAAAGGATGGTTCAATAAATGGTGCTTGGAAAACTGGATCTTCATATGCAGAAGAGTGAAATTAGACGCTTACCTCATATAATATACAAAAATAAACTCAGAATGTATTAAAGAGGTTAATGTAATATCTGAAACTGTAAAACATCTAGAAGGTCTATGACATTGGTCTGGGCAAGATATTTTGGATATGACTTTAAAAGCACAGGCAACAAAAATGCAAATGGGATTATACCAAAGTAAAAAGTTTCTGCACTGCAGAGAAAAAAATCAGTAAAACGAATTGGCTATGGAATGGGAGAAAATATTTAGAAATCTTTTATTTGATACCATCATCTCCATTTTACTAATGTATAAACCAAAGCTCAGAGAGATATCTAGTGAATATGCATGGTCTTAAAATTGAAAAGAGACAATTTATAAAAATACTTTCCGGTGAATGAAAGACATGCCCAGAAAATAATGGTGCCACTCTAGATAGATTCAGTCTCAACTGTAGGTTAGTCATTTCTAAGGGACTGTAAAATGAATTAAATATTTTGGGCCCTGATTTTGGAGGTTGTTCCTATGGCTACTTATAGGAACAAGAAGGCTAAAATTATTCAGTGACTCAGGCTCCAAAAATAGAAAGATGTGCAAATACATCTGTCCTATAGGCATAAATCCTTGTTACTTTATATTAGTATATAAAGTTAGGGCTAAAACAGGTGGCTTTACAATAAAATTCCTGCCTTTTCCCCATCTCTCTTCAAGCTGTCTATGCTAACTCTTCACCCTGGAGTCAGAGGAGTGCTTATACACATATTTTGATTTGCCTGAGGTCTTACCCTTAAGTTGATTGTTCCCTACCTTCCTCTTACCTCAAAAAATTGTCAGAATCATAAAAATATCCTTCCCAGATGTAATCTGCTGCTTGGTTCATGGACCTTTGTAGCAAAGATGATAAATATGTTTAATCTTTTGGGCTAGTTCTGATTGAATGGCAGTGACTGCATAGAGCACTGTGGTGAGAAGTCATTTGGGGCCTTATCTGAATATAGCAGGGAAGAAAGTCATGGCCAATTAATGATGCCTACTCTTTAGGTAGGAGGTGAGAGACTGACACCATACCTTAAAAATGTACTACTTAGGGGGCAGAGGAAAAAGTTGAACATTTCTGCCTAAAATTGTTATTATCTGTACCTTGCCTGGGTTAAAGGGTTAGAACACACAGCTACTAATCCCTAATCCTCATGTATTTGCTGGCCATAATGTCAGATAGTAAGGTGAGCCTTGATCTGGCCACAAAGTCATTTCCAAATTAAAGTTAAAGCTGAGTCCTGGTCCTGGTCACAGATTGAACTCAAATCTGGCCATAGATAGCAACACGACTCAAGGCAGGTATTACACAAATGATCATTATCAGATGGGTTAAGTCAAATGCATCCTCACGTAGTTCAAGGTCTACCCTTTATTAGAGGTAGGCCTTTTGTCTGTGAAGGACAGTGCATTATTGATATAGCCGTATGCCTGTCAGGGTTTCTTCTTCAATTATCTAGCTACAGAAAGCACAAATGCTTTATTGCCATGGTAGACAGTCTTTTCCTTAAGAAGATAAAAATAAAATGGAAAGAAAGAAATGAAACTCAAGTGAAGGAAGTAATTTCCTGTGACTGTAAAAACATAAAGCAAATGCCTGAACATGATTTTAAATGGGTCTGTGAATGTGGCTGATGGAGGGAAGCTTTCTTGGAAAGGACTTAACTAACTGTGAGCACTGCTGAGTATAGAACACATTAGGGCACAAGGAGCCAGGAATCATGTGCTGGAAGTCAGTTTCTACTAAATGAATAGACTTCAAACAGCTACTAAATCCAGTCTGGATAAATGGATTTTTTGAATAATAATTTTTTAAAAATCATGAAGTGACTTGATAAGGGAGTAATGAAACTGTCAAAGTCTCCACTTTGACCAAATCTGAGGTATAATTCGGGATTTATTTCAATATCTAAATCTTTTCAGAATGTCAGGAGGGATGAAACTGAAGAATGAGAGCTTCGTTTGAATCCTCGTACTGGGAGTGGGGGATTCAGAATGTACTAGAGCAGCTCTATCCAATAGATGCACATGTTCTGTATTTCCTCTATTGAGTACGTCACCCACTAGCATCATGTGGCTACTGAGCACCTGAAATTGGCTAGTGTGATTGAGGAACATAATTTTAAATTTCATTGTAAGTCATTTAAAATTAAATAGCCATAAGTGGCTATTGGCTACCATACTGGACAGCATAGAACTAGAATTTAGGTAATTCTCCTAAATTCTCTCCAAGAGCAACAAAAAAATCTCAAGAATGAGAAAGGAAAACCAGCAAATCCATATGTCTGTGCTCAATTTTTACCTCTATTTAGAAGTATAGTCTTTTAGCTTTATTTTTTTTAATTTTTTAAATTTTTAAATTTTTTTTATTAAATGATAGCTGTGTACATTAATGCAAACATGGGGTACAGTGTAGTGTTTTCATATACAATTTGAAATATTTTCATCAAACTGGTTAACATAGACTTTATGTCATTTATTTAGTTATTGTGTTAAGACATTTATACTCTAGTTAGTCTTTTAGCTTTAGATAGACTTGGCACCTTGATTTTAGATGAGAGCACACCAATGTTGGTAGAACATTTATCCCTGTAGTCAACATAAGGTCATAAAAAGTTTAAGCCCATTATCCTTTACTAATGAGTGTTAATAACTTTAACAAAAGTAATATACCTTGTTTAATGCATAGAAATGAATATTTCATGTAAGAAATATAATTAAAAAATATGCAATTAAAATTTTTATTGAAGAATTTTCTAAAGTTTATCCTCTGCTCTGGATATAATATCCAGAGTTCTGTCTTTTTATGGGACATATATAATCCAGTCAAAGTCAAGATACTTAATATCTATTTCAACATCACACTATTGGTGATTTGGACTACAGAATAAAATAATAAAAAAAGGTATACATTTGAGTTTCTCTATCTGTGGGTTCTACATCTGTGAATCTGACCAACTATAAATGGAAAATATCTGATTGAAAAAAAAACAATAAAGAAGCATTACTTGTTTAAAAATAATACAAACAAAACCCAATGTGTCCTAACAACTATTTATATAGCATTTACATTGTATTAGGTATTATAAATATTCTAGAGATGATTTAAAGCATGCTAGAAGATTTGCATAGCTTATATACACATATAATTCCATTTTATATAAGGGATTTTCTGCATTCTTGGATTTTGGTATTTCCAGGGGTACCTGGAACTGATTTCCTGCAGACACTGAGGGATGACTATGCCATAAACCAAATGAATTTCTTTGGGCACAGTTTAAGTGTAATGAAGCAGATCTCATACTTGATTACCTTCTCTTTATCCCCTTGTTCCTTTAATGATTAAAATTTTGAGGCATAGCTCTTAAATTTATAACTGTTTCCTCACTTTGCCTTTATGCTTTTTAATTTTTCCAACTTTATTGTACTGCATTCACTCAAAAAACTTAAAGAAGCCTAGTGTATCTGATGTTCTGAGTATAACGGGGTATGACAAAAGATAATGCTGGGGCAAGGTCACGAATGACTTTGAACCCATGTTGACCTAGTTACACTTTATTCCAAGAGCAGTGGGATTGATGTGAGATCATTGGAAAGCTCAGCTGCAGCATGGAAAATGAATTGGAGAGCAAAAGAGGTAAAACGTTGTTGATTAGTTAGGAGAGAAGTTATTGGAGGCAGTAGAGATGGAAAGGGGTAGATAGAATCAAGAAATATTTAGGAGGTGGCATCGATAGAAATTGGTGAGTGATTAAATGAGAAAGGAACAGACTATGTCCCCTTTGAATAGTCTCTGCTCTTTCCCTATGCCTTTCCTGAGACAAAACACAGAATTCTGTCATTCATCCTCTCAAACCCACTTTCCAAATCACTGAAGGGAAATATGAATTTCGCCGAATATTTCTTGGGGAAATGATACACCTGGTAACATTGCACATAATAGAGAGAAATTAATCTGATTCTCTCCTTGGACAAAACTCCCCCGAAGTCTTTTTCCTCTCTGATCTTCCCCTAATCTATCTGCTTCCTTCTTCCTCTACTATTCCTGTCTTTCCAGCTCCTCTTCCCTCCTGCCTCCTCCTAGGTTCTTTCCTACTTCTACCCTCTTTCTTCTATAGAGCAATTTGTCTTTCCTCTGAGCTTTTTCAATTTGCATCCTCATGTGGCAATCCAGCCTTACCTTTTGCTTGCTATCCATCATGTTTAGAAGGTAGGGGTTACTATGGACAAAAAGCAGCATTCCTAATTTTTTCCTTTTCCCGCAGGCCCCATCATGGCTAGGCACTACACTGTTACTGTGTTTATTTTTTTTTTGTTTGTGTTTTGTTAACCATATATTTTTGCTAATTTTAAGTTTTAAAAATATGGCTTTAAAAGAATATCTAGACTCGATTTGCTGGACCCTTACCTTACATTTTGTGTCCGAGAGAGGTACCTCACTTATGTCACTTGTTCCAGCCCCGGACCCTGATAACCTATAGGAATTTTGACATTAATTTTTATGTATGTGTTTTCTGACCATAACTTTTTCCAAAATATAGGCTTTATTGAATCACCTAGTCTAATTTTTTATTTATTAATGCATGTTTCTACCTATTAAAGGTGTATTAGAGTGAGAGAATTTACTTTTACTCATTCGACATTCTTTGAGTTCCTATTATATACTAGGCACTGTGTGATGGCCTGGGCTTACATGGTGAACAAAATCTTCTCAGTTGGGTAAGACAGAGAGGAAGCAAATAAACATGCAAAAAATCACAACAAATTATTTTTTGACAAATAGGTACTGTGTACCTACTGTAGTAAATGCTGGGGATATAGATTTCTGGCCCTGTGGATCTCAAATTCTTACAGGTAAGAAAGTCACAAGTTTGATAGATGGCAAGAAAAAAGCTCTGGGAGAAAAGGACAAGGGGAACTATGTTTAATAGGTAGTGGAGGAGGAAAATCTAAGAGTTGAGTTTCTCCCTGAATACATAACGCAAATATTGATAGGTGGTCATACAAGTCAGGTGTAACTAAAGTTATAAATACATGAAACAGTGTTAGAAATGTCAGAAGGCAGCAGGATGGGAGAGAGTGAGAGAGATCAGGAACTGGAAAGCAAGCCAGCATGCTGAGATGATCCCAGCTCAGCAACAGACTCAATTCCTTGTACAGAAAAAACTGGTATGAGAAGCAGTTCACGTAGATGGGTCAGCATCAGAGAGCTCCATCAGTGACACAATTATCCTGGAAGGATGGAGGAGAACAGCACTGCAGAGTTTAGAAGCAGGAAATATACACAGATACAAGAAGACATTTATTGAGGTAGAAGCTTTGTAATTGACAAATGGGTGGTTTTGAAACTTAAAGGAAGAGGGGAAATAAAAGTTGGGAATAATTAGAAATTTCTTGCAAATATGATTGTAGCAGGGAAAATCATCAACTTAACATTCTGAACTAATGTTCTTTCCATTCCCTCCTGATTAGGAGCAAAATGGTCCCAGAGTTTGTGGCTCAGTCTGCAGGTGGCTTCAGCTGTACAGAGTGGTGCATTGGGAGAGATGAGGAAGCAGGCAAGATCATTAGAGCTAGCAATGGGAGAATATGGATAATGCTTCCTCTATGCTTTGCATGCCTAGAAACAGAAAATTTTAAACAGCAATTCTTTGCTGGTGATGATAAGGTGATTTAAATGTAACATTACTTAGAGAAAAGCATCCAGAATTCTGCTTTGCTTTTATCACTTAAAAAATTATTTTCTTCCAAAGCTTAATTCAATGTTTTACCTCCCCCAATATACCAAAGCCACAGATTCTTCAGTGTGTTAGTTATATATTAAATTCACCTTCTCATACAATGAATGGCTAAATTATTTTTACTTTTACATTGCCTTCTTACTGATATTTTGCCAAATTCACATATGCACAGGGAGAAAGTTGATATTTTCTTTCTGTTACCATGAGATGCTTTATTGCTGAATTCAATGGCACCACATTAATTCAAAGGGACAGAGGCCAATGAGAGTGGAAATCAAGTCCTTCAATTCTAAATTTCCACATTTATTGCATTTGAGGATGCCAAGGTGTAATGATGAAGCATTCCAGCAGGCGGAACTCATGGTTTTAAACCTATTTGCTCTGCCATGGTTGAATGTCACTGCGTATGACAAATGTGAGCAAGTTTGTTTCAAGGCCAAAGAGCTTTATAAGAAATCCCATCATTTTAAAGATTACAAAATCATTTCAGAAACTGAACAATATTATATCAGCTTAATAGCAAATTTGAATCTTGTGTCTCCAACGTGTCAAGTTCTTTAAAGTACTCTGTAGGTGGTTTGTGCACAACAGCCAGCCTTCCGCTGCTTTGGACTTAGCAGAAACCAAAACTGAAATTCTCCCAAGAGGACAATGAACTCACTACTTGCTACAAACCAAATGTTCAAAGTCTTCATGGTAGAAGAACACAGAAATCAGAATAATTTCTTTCTCTTTTTTTTTTGTAAATGACTTTTATTCAAATTGAATACAACTCATCAAATACCAGAGAATATTTCTTTAGCATTTGTTATATTCATAATATATCAGTTTACACTAAATGCCATTTATTCTACTTTAATATGCACCATTAATGTTTCTTCCTTGATTTTATTAATTTTAGGCACCAAACAATACTGTAAATCAAGCCCTAATATTTTGTTTTCCATGGAGAAAATATTCCCTCCATGGCCAAATTCAAGTTTTCAACATGTCATCACTGAGGGTAGAATTGCAAAGAGATGTTCAGTAGCATATCCTTGTAGTATTATTACCATTTAAAAATAATAGAAATAAATAATATGTATTTTTTTATTAAATGATAGCTGTGTACATTAATGCAATTATGGGGTACAGTGTGGTGTTTTCATATACAATTTGAAATATCTTCATCAAACTGGTTAACATAGCCTTCATGTCATTTTCTTAGTTATTGTGTTAAGATGTTTATATTTTACTTTTAGAAAGATTCACTTGTACTCTTGTAAGATAAACCATAGAGGTGATCCCCTGAATCACCATAGCTTTCATATGAAAGCTATAAATTAGTTTCATAATAGGGCTGTGTACGTTGGATACTTTTTCTTCCATTCTTGAGATACTTTGCTAAGAAGAACATTTTCTAGCTCCATCCATGTAAACATGAAGGAGATATCAGAATGTTTATTGCAGCCCAATTCATAATTGCTAGGTCATGGAAGAAGCCTAAGTGCCCATTGATCCACCAATGGATCAATAAATAGTGGTATATGTACACCATGGAATACTATGTAGCCATTAAGAAAGATGGAGACTTTACCACCTTCATGTTTACATGGATGGAGCTAGAAAATATTCTTAGAAAAGTATCTCAAGAATGGAAGAAAAGATATCCAATGTACTCAGCCCTACTATGAAGCTAATTTATAGCTTTCATAGGAAAGCTATAACCCAATTTTAGCCCAGGAATATGGGGAGAGGGGAGAGGGAGGGGAGGGGAGGGAGGAGGGTGGGCGGAGGGAGGGTGATTGGTGGGATCACGCCTATGGTTCATCCTATAAAGATACATGTGAATCTCTCTAAATGTAAAATATAAATGTTTTAACACAATAACTAAGAAAAAGACATGAAAGCTATGTTAACCAGTTGGATGAAAGTATTTCTAATTGTATATAGAAACAGTACACTGTACCCCATGATAATATTAATGTACACTGCTATGATTTAATTAAAAAAAGAAAAAAAATAAATTGTGGTATATGTACACCATGGAATACTATGTAGCCATAAAGAAATAAATAATATTAAGAAATATATTATGTAATAATATATTAAGATAATTGTAAGGCAATGACATTTTTAGTATTTATTTTCTTTGCCTTTAATATAGTTTATTTAACTGTGACTTCTATAACTTAAATTTTAATGTATAATACTCTGCTTGCAAAATTCTTCAAAATATTGCAATTGGCTGTCATGACTTATAGCACTGGTTCCAGAGTAGAATTGGTTACTTATCATGGCTATAATAAATTACCAAATTTTAATGACCTAGAAAATATAGCATTTATTTTATTCTAGAGGTTCAAGTTGACAGAACTTTGAAATGGGTTTCAATGGACTAAAGTCAAAATGTGGACAGGCCTGTGTTCCTTCTGGACTGGAGACATCAGAAGAGAATCTGTTGTGTAACCTTTTCTAACTTCTAGAGGCCAACTTTGTTCTTACCTTATGGTCATATTTAAAGCTAGCATCATCACATCTTCAAATCTTTTCTGACCTTAAATCAGAATCATTCAATGGAACAACTGACCTATCATACAGTTTGAAATTGGGAAACTCACTTCTAGCTTTTAGAATCTGAATCCTTCAAGTAAACCAGTTACAATTATTATCTATACAGCAAAATTAATCCCCTTTCCAAAAAGGCTTACAAATGCAACTAAAATTTAATAAAAACAAGCTCTAAAAAATACCCCTATTGTTTTTTATGTATACATCAGCCCTATGTTCTAAATTTTCTTGAGTGAATTAAAAAAAAACTGTCTTCTTAGACCAATAAACTATTGATATTTCCAAAAAATTCCAATTTTCTCATACAGGCTACATTACCCTGACAACTTTTTTTTTTTTTTTTTTGAGATAGAGTCTCACTTTGTCACCTTCGGTAGAGTGCTGTGGTGTCACAGCTTACAGCAACCTCCAACTCTTGGGCTTAGGCAATTCTCTTGCCTCAGCCTCTTGAGTAGCTGGGACTACAGGTGCCCACCACAATGCCCTGCTATTTTTTTGTTGTAGTTTGGCCAGGGCCAGGTTTGAACCTGCCACCCTCGCTATATGGGGCCAGAGCCCTACTCACTCAGCCATAGGCGCCACCCCACCCTGACAACATTTTAAGTCCTGAGGTAGTTCAAAACTCCTTTGTAAGATAGTGTGAGTCAAAGTTAATATTGGCCTTGTTTATCATAAATGGCAATTTTTGCCAGTTTCAGAAACTATAAGAAAATTTTTTGCTTTGGTGTCTCTTTATGAGAAGGTCTCAGACAGAAGGTAATCTGAAATTTACGTGGCCTGCCTAGACTCATTGTGACCAAAAGGATTGACATTAAAGTCTGATTTGGAGGCAGCGCCTGTGGCTCAATTGGCTAAGGCGCCAGCCACGTACACCTAGGGTGGCGGGTTCGAGTCCCGAGCCCGGGCCCGCCAAACAACAATGATGGCTGCAACCAAAAAATGGCCGGGCGTTGTGGCGGGCGCCTGTGGTCCCAGCTACTTGGGAGGCTGAGGCGGGAGACTCGCTTGAGCCCAGGAGTTGGAGGTTGCTGTGAGCTGTGATGCCGTGGTACTCTACCCAGGGGGATAGCTTGAGGCTCCGTCTCAAAAAAAAAAAAAAAAAAAAAAAGAAAGATTCATATGTACCCTTATGGGAGAAATCATAGGCATGATCCCAGCAATCACCCTCCCTCCACCCATCCTCTCCCCTCCCCTCCCCTCCCTCTCCCCTTTCCCCGTATTCTTAGGCTAAAATTGGGTTATAGCTTTCCTATGATAGCTAAAAATTAGTTTCATAATAGGGTTAAGTACATTGGATACTTTTTCTTCTACTCTTGAGATACTTTGCTAAGAAGAATATTTTCCAGCTCTATCCATGTAAACACGAAGGAGGTAAAGTCTCCATCTTTCTTTATGGCTGCATAATATTCCATGGTAGACATACCACAATTTATCAATCCATTCATGAGTTGATGGGCACTTGGGCTTCTTTTATGACCTAGCAATTATGAATTGGGCTGCAATGAACATTCTGGTACAGATATCTGTATTGTAGTGTGATTTTTGGTCTTCTCGATATATACCTAGCAGAGGAATTATGGGATCAAATATCAGATTTATTTTTAGTTCTCTAAGTGTTCTCCAGATGACTTTCCAAAAGGGACATAATTAGTTTGCAATCCTACCAGCAGTGTAGAAGTGTTCCCTTTTCTCCACAACCACGCCAGCATCTATGATTTAGGGATTTTGTGATATGGGCTAATCTTACTACTGTTAGATGATATCTCAAAGTAGTTTTGATTTATATTTCTCTGATGATTAAGGATGCTGAGCATTTTTTCATATATCTGTAGGTGATGTGTCTGTCTTCCTCAGAGAAA
>CAUYQV010049512.1:0-10550 GCA_963574575.1 Galagoides demidoff | reverse complement strand
GGGAACGGTCAGGGAGAATTGTTTTGGATTAATGTGTATTTGGGTTATGTGCATGGGAGAAGGAGACTACGAGCTCAGGTGAGAAATGTTACTTGCTGACAAAGCATTGTAATACTTTCTCATAAAAAAAAACCCTGTGGGAGCAGAGGTGAGCACTCTCTCTGGGGAATGACAGTGAGCCTCTCTCCTTGCAGCTTGTACTGATCATCCGTGTCCTGTGACCTGTTTCCTTAGAGAAACTACAATAGTTAAAAATATAGAAAGCAAAACTAAATGAACAAGATACATGGTAAGACATAATAGGAAAATTTTTAAGTGACTGTCTCATTTTTTACTGTATAGCAAACCAATTTGTAGCTTAAAACAATAGCAGTTTACGTGTTTCTTACTATTCTGCAGCTCTTCAACCTACCTCTAAGATCAATCATTCCCTTGTGTTCAGCTAGGATGTTAAGCATCTCTCTTCATAAGGCTTTCAGCCAGCCTCAAAGAGGCCAGACTAAGTTTCTCCATATGGTAGGGCAGCAGGTCTCAGAGGTCATGCCAGAGTGTACAAGTTCTTATCAAGCTTCTGTTTGCATCTCATTCACCTTCATGTTGGCCAAAGCAAGTCATAAGGCCCAAACCAGAGGCAGTGTGTGGAGAGACTACACATGGGGAGGCCCAGGGAGCAGAGGTTTATTGGATGCGTTTGTATAACCATTTATCACAGTAATCATAAAGAATATAGAAAAAAAACAAATTAAGAATTGAAAGACTGGCTGGGCATGGTGGCGCATGCCTATAATCCCAACACTCTGGGAGGTTGAGGGAGGTGGATTGCTTGAGTTCAGGATTATGATACCAGCCTGAGCAAGAGTGAGACCCTGTCTCTAAAAATAGAGATGTTGTGGCAGGCACCTATAGTCCCAGCTACTTACCAGGCTGAGACAAGAGCCCAAGAATTTGTGGTTGCTGTAAGCTATGACATCACAGCACTCCACCAGGGTCAAGAAAATGAGACTCTGTGTAAAAAAAAAAAAAAAAAAAGAATTGAAAAACTAAGTCGCAAAACGCAAATTCAAAAAGAATTAGGTGAAAGATAAGAAGAGGAAAGGAAGTGAGTGCTCATACAAATTTCTTGAGGTAAGCTATTTTCTGGTGAAGTGTGGGGTTTACCTTAGCCAAAGGATATGAGAGCTCAGTTCTCTCAAATAAGATTCCTCAGGAGGCTGGGTATGATAACTTATATTTACAATCCTAGCACTTTGGTAGGGCAAGGCAAGGGAATCCCTAGGATTTTGAGGTTAGAGTGAGCTATGATCAGGCTACTACACTCTTGCCTGGTGGCAAAGCGAAACCCCTTCTCTAAAATTAAAAAAGTAGAAGTAGAAAAATAAATGTAGATAGAATTTGTAGCTAGCTAAAATATAGGTTTCCCACTTAAGTTGGAATTTCAGATAAACAATAAATAATTTTTTGTTTTAATTATGGACATACTTTATTTCCTAAATCCCAAAGAGGCTGAGACTGGTAAGCAGAATTTGGTTCATCCTCATTTGTATTTGAAAAAGAGCAACCATCTCCTTGAGGTAGGTTGCACATACCCACCCTGACCTCCAAATCAGTTCCAAACTTTCCTGAACTTTGAACACACTCATAGCTTAATCTGTTGATTGATATTTACTGAGCAACTAATATGTCCCAGACATTTATTTATAAACAAAACAAAATCCCACTCTGTGGATCCTTACTTCTGTGAGATAATAAAAGAAGACAGTATGTCTATGGATTCAAGTAGTGAACAGTCCTTTTAAGAAAAATAGTGCAGGGTGAAGGGTCACAGAGTAGAAGAGTAGGGCTGGGAGTGGGGTGCTATTTTACAGAGGGTGGGTGGAGAAAGTATTTGAGCAGAAAACCGAAGGAAGTAAGGGCTGAGACATACGCATACCCAGGGAACAGGTAGAGGGCACAGCAAGGGCAGGGGACTTGAGGACAGAATGAAGGAGTAACAAAGGCCTTCCATCTGTAGAGAAGATGGAAGAGGACATGAGAAAATATTCAATTGCAGAAGTAGCCAAAGGCCAGATGGTAGAAGTAGGGCCTGAATTTTATCCTCAGTATATGGGGAAGTCACTGGAGAATTTTATTGACATAATCTGATTTATCTTTAAAAACAATACTCTGACTATTGTATGGCTAGGTGACCATAGAGGCAACAGTTGAAGCAGAAGCTGTATTAAAAATCCATGTAAGAAATTATGATCGTTGACTCTCTAGCTGGTAGTAAAGGATGAGAAAAGCGCTCACATCCAGGATATAGTTTGAAGGCATATCTGACAAGATTTACTAATACTTTGGAGGTGGGAAATGAGATAAAAGAAATAATTCTTTCTTATAATTTATGCTTATGTTTTTGTCTCAATAAAATGAATGACTAATAGAGCCATGAATGGCAACGGGGAAGATGAATTAAGGGGTAATTAGCCAGAGGGAATCCAGAGCTATACTTGGACCTGTTAGATTTAAGGTGCCTATTAGTTTTCCCAGTGGAGATGGTGAGGAAACAATAGGATATGTAAGATCAGCCCAGAGGACGTTTTGGGGCCAGAGACACTGATTTAGGAGTTGTGAGCAAGTAGGTGAGAATTAGTATGGTAGATGAGAAAAGAATGCAGTTTTCAGCAAGTTCTTGAAAGGATTAAAAGGCTCCAGCCAGAACTATGACTCAACAACTTTAACAATATAACACTATTTTATAATGGTTGTTAAAGTCATTGTCCTGGCACTTGGTCATCTTCCACTGCTGTTTGAATGCAACTGGTGACTTCCCTGACTTCCCTCTCTTACAAGATCATGAGGCCAAATTGTTGTGCAGTCCAGTGCAAGGATCTTTCTTTGGCAATAGCTTGATGTTATGTTAACTCTCTTACCTCTTGTAACACAGGAATTGCTCAGTTTAGAGCAGTTATTTCCAACCGGTATGCTGTGATAGGATCTTAGGTGTGCAGTGAAAGTTTTAAAACATCATTGATTAACTTATTTTTGAAAGAAGTTCAGAGCACAGTAAGTATATTCTTTCCTTTAATCTTTTTTTTTTTTTTGATCAACATAATTTAAGTATACTGCAGAAGTTTAACTATAGGTTCAAGTGTGCCAAGAAATAAAAAAGGTTGAAAAACACTGGTCTAGAGGACTGTGTGAAGGTCATTACCTGAACAATGGAGTCAAATGGCTTGGGGTCAAATCTCTGTCTGCTACTCTCCAGAAGATGATAAAGCCATTTCATCTCCCTGCATCTGAGTCTTTTTACCTGGTACCTAACTACCCCATAGGGGACTGAAAATTGACATGAATTACTGCATGCAAAGCACATAGAACAAGAACGGACACATATTCAGTTGTCCCACAAATGCATTTTGCACAATGATCAAAATTTGGGGAATATCTATTGATGTGTTCTTGGTACCTCAGCTGAGATCTTCTGCCCCATGTAGATACATAATATTTTTAAAAGTACCAATCTAGACTGTTCTCAAACTTCAAAGTGCAAACTTCGGGTGTTGTTAAAATGCAGTTTCTGATTCAAGAGGACTAGGGTAAGGCTCAAGGTTCTGTGGTTCTAATAAGCTGGCCCAGAGCAGCATGAGTAGCAATGTTCTGAGTGTGCACAGGATCCCTATGTAGTGCTCCCTACTAGAGTGGTCAGCCAGTCTTTTGGGATATGGTTGCTCAGTTCCTTCATATCTCCTTCCCTTGGGAGGCTCTTGGTACCATGTCAGGTACTTTTACAAACACTGGGAAACTTGGCCACAAGTTCTTGTGACCTTGTCAGTTAATAAGAAATGCCAGTGTAAATATATTCATTAAAATGGCCTAGACAGGGAATTCTCAGCCCCTTACTATGGCATTAAGAGTCATTTGGGAGATATACTCCTTAGGATCTAGCTTTAGTCATATGTAAAGCAATTTCAAAATAATTGTAGCTTAAACAAGATAGAAAGAAACTTATTTGTCTCTCATCAAACAAAAATCAATCTAATATAGAGGCTCTACTTTATGAAATCACCTGGGACCCCGGCTCTATCTGTCTCAACGGTGGGTTGTTACCTGTATCTCCATGTCCAAAATGAACCCCTCATACATAGTCCAAGCAAAAAGACGTAAAGAAGGGAAAGCCAGATGTGTGTGCCTTGAAAGACGCAACCCCAAACCTACCTGGCTCACTTGCTTTTGCACACCTCTTGCCAGAACATTATCTTTGGGTACATGTAGATACAAAGGAGGCTGGGAAATGTCATCTTTATTCTGGGTAGCCATGTGTACAGATAAAATTTGGGAGTCCTAACATTACAGGAGAAGGCAAGATGAATTTGATATCTACCAGTCTCTGTCACATAGGATAAAATAAGGACCTTGATTCTAAAGAAGGCATCAAACTAATAACTAGTTCTGTCTATTACTTTCTATGTGTGTCTCTCTATTTTCCATTAATTCACATAGGCTTCTTAAATTCTTTTTTATGCCCATCGCAGCTACTTTGTACCACATAGAGTTTAAACTGCTGTGAAACCCACTCTCTAAAAAGCAATTAGTTTAAATCCATTCAAATAGATAATACTCTTTTTTTTTTTTTAAAGGAAATGATAGGCTAGGCTAACACCTGTAATCCTAGCACTCTCAGAGGCATAGGCAGGAGGATTGTTTGAGCTCAGGAGATGGAGATCAATCTAAGCAAGATAGAGAGAGACCCTGTCTCTCTTATGAATAGAAAAATTAGCCAGGTGTTGTGGCAGGCACCTGTAGTCTCAGATACTTGAGAGGCTGAGGCAGGAGGATCACTTGAACTCAGGAGTTTGAGGTTGCTGTGAGCTAGGCTAACACCAGTTCTAACCTGGGCAACACAGTGACACTCTGCTTCACAAAAAAAGAAAAGAAAGAACGAAAAAAAGGAGATGATAAACCCAAATGTTGGCATTGATCATAATGGAGTAATGAGATTTTGGACCATTTTTACTTTAAAAAATAAACTTTATATAGTTTTAAGAAAATAAGTTATTTCTATTTTCAAATAATAAAATGAGAGACAAGAGTAAAAGTATATAATTGGAAGTGAGCTGTCAGGTACCCTGGCAAGTGGGAGATTTGAGGAGATATGAGTGCTATGGAGAAGAGACATGAATTGAGGCATGCCAAGAAATGGCAGGGAAGAGCTGTTGTTGATTAGTGGGGAGGGAAGATGTTCAATTATTTTTCTCTAGCTGAGTGTCTGGATATCAGTCTCTGTTAAATAAAGGCAGGCACTTGTACCATTTTGACAACCAGTGTGAAATGAAATCAGCTATTATTATTTTAATGGCATTTGAACTTTTAGTCTGAATTTTAGTTGCTGGGTAGAAAGGCTTTTGCTTCTGGTTTAAAAGGAAAATAAGACATAGCAAATACTTCTGTTAGTTTTGGTGTTTTTGAAATTGTAGTATCACTGACTCTGCCTCTGGTGACTAAGACAGGCTTTTGAAAAACATTGGCTGGCAGTGGTAAATTCTTGTCTTTTAGAAGAGTTGGAAAGTCAGAACTACTGGGACTGATGTAGCACAGTTCCCATAGCTGATGCCAGCTGAACAGGGAGCCGCAGGCAGGTTCTTAGCTGCATTAGATAACTCTCACTCTGGTGCCCAAGCTGGTGTGCTGTACCCTCAAGTCTAGCTCACAGCAACCTCAAACTCCTAGGCTGAAGAAATCCTCCTGCCAAAGGCCTCCATAGTAACTGGGACTACAGGTGCCTGCCACAATGCCTGGCTAATATTTTCTATTTCTTAGTAGAGATGCAGTCTTCCTCTTGCTCAGACTGGTCTCAAATTCCTGAGCTCAAGTGATCCTCCCGCTTGAGCCTCCCACAGTACTAGGATTACATATGTGAGCCACCATGCTGGGCCTGCTTTGGAGAATTTTAATATTACATAGATAGATACTAGATTAAAAAAAGAAATAAGTGCAGGGAGAATTGCAATGTGTCCTGAAAGTGTTAGAGTGGTGTTTATTTTCCTAATGTATCAGAATTTACATGGATTAAGAGCGATTTCTCTTAGTTCCTTCTCAAGTCTCCTCTTGCCTCTTCTTGGGATCCAAGATTTATCCAAATATCCCTTTAATGCAGCAGACTTTACCCTTGATTCTCTCAAACCCTGTTTTGCAAATAAACACTGACTGGTTTGTAGGAGAATGAACACCATGCTTATAACAACAGTCACCGGTTCTTGAGCCAAACGCTGAGAGCAGGACAGGCCTAGGGATGTTTTGCAGCTTGAGGACAAGCCCTCAAGCAACTTAGTGCTCTAATGAAATGAGATTGGTTGCTCATTAGTAAGCAGGTGCTGGACCTTGAGCATGTGTGGTGCTTGAGGGTGGGGGTCAAGCCCAAGGGGAGAAAGAGTGTGTAGCTATCCTTAAGCACCTAGCCCTTGTATGGGATTGCTGGGTACTCCCCACGCCTGTTATAGACTGTTTCAATAAATAGCCATTGAGAAGGTTACTCAAGACTCCCCTGCACCTCTGGTGAGCCTCACCTTTTGCAAGCTTGTACTTTCAATCTGCGTACTGGCTGCTACCTGTGTGTGGTGCCGGCGACATGGCGGCTTCGACACTGGTTTATTATAAGGGATATTACAAAGAATACAGGTGGACAGCCAGATGAAAGACATGCCTAGGGCCTGGTGTGTGGGGAGGGGCACACAGCCTCTATGCCCTCTCTTTGGACATGCCACCCTCCAAGAAGAACCTCTGTGTATTTAGCTGCACAAAAGCTTCCTAAATATTTTTAAAATATGTTTGAACAATTTTTTTTACTATATTTTTCTTTGACTTTGTAAAAATACAATTGGAATACAAATGAAAACTTTTGTTAAAACTTTTGAACTACATTTCAAACATGAATGCTTTCTTTCAAAAATGAATAATTTTAAAGTAGGAATAAATGATATTCCCTTCCCAAGGGTACAGTGTCAGGTAAGCAGCTCAAATCAGGAAGGAGGACGTGAGGACCATTGTTTGCTGGGGATTTCTGAAATGATAGAGGAAGGAACCCTTTTGTTTGGTTCCATAGGCACAGGCCCTAGAACCAGTAGAGGGCAGCATGCTAAATTATATTTTTCTTCTCCCATCCTTCTCTATGCCTAAGAATCTGAGCCAGAGGGTTTCACCCTGGTAGTATTTCTAAACATTGCAACCTCTAGATTAACTTAGTTTGTCCTCCTGCCCAAAAGCCATTGGTTCCGTGAAAGACGTCTTAGACAGCTACAGTAAGGACACCTGCCTTTGAATATTGGCTAGGACACATCATATGTGCCTTTAACCATATCACTTCCTTTTTCTTTTTCATTTCCTAATCTCTGGAATGAGTGATTTGGAGTAAATTTTAACAGTCATTTCTCACCCTAAAGTTCAATTACATTTTTCTCTTAGTTCCTTTCCAGAGTACAACTTGCTGTGGTCTTCTGATTTACAAGTTTATATACAGATTCATTTTAAAGTCATCTAGTAATACATCAATGGAAATATGATTATGCAGGTATTATTATCTAGGTCTTGAACCCCATGTTAGTAGAAACACAACAAAACCAGAATGAAAACAAAATGGATGTGGGGTCTGGGTGGGAGTGAAAATGAGAAAAGGTGAATAATGGACTATATTGAGGTTACATTTTGCTTAAACTATAGTGAATGTGATGATAATAGACCTGTCTGATATTCAGAATTTCCACCTAAGAGAGAATGTTTGGTCTTCCTTTGGTCATGATCATCTGTGAAGTTTGTAGATAGATAGAACAGTTAGTTTTAGCTTAATTATGAGAAATATACTGTGGTACAATAATGGAAATAATGTTTTAGTGTGAACATAGCTTGGAATCTGGAGGTCTTGTGGTTGGATTAGTAATATGTCTGATTTTGATGATTTCTCAAGAGAAGGCATACATATAAGATGATTTTACCACCACTTGGTGAACCTTTGGAGACTCACATTCTGTTCCTTTGGACAGCAGCAGGGCTAGCTGAATTGCATTTCTATCCTCCCTATTTCTAAGCCTCCCTTGGGGCAACAGAGGAGAAAGTGGGCTCATTGAACTACCAGAGTCTGCAAGCAGGAATAAAGTCTCTTCTCAGGAACAATGATTTCCATAGATCACCCATGATTTTTAATTTTTTTAAATTACTAAGTACTACCATTAAAGATTGCCAAATAGTTTCTCCTTCTGGAAAAGTACTATTAATTTGAATAGGTAGCTTTATTTACCTATACCACAAGGCAGTTACCATCATAGTAGTAGAAATAGATTTACCACCCAAACAGGGGCTGAGGGTAGTCATTGGCACTGTGGCCTTTAGATAAGTAGTTGGATGCTTATTGGACACCAGCCCCTATGTCCTCCCACTCAGGATGGATCTTTGACCACACAGAATGGCAAAAGCTTTGTCCAGCTTCATTCCCATTCATGTTCCTTTCCCTGCTTTGTTTTATTCTAGTTTCATTTGGGGGAATTAAAAAAAAAAAAGGAAGATCCAGAGGCTACTTTCAGCAATCAGACAGATTTATTAGGTAAAGACCATGGGTAACATCTAGCCTGAAGGGGGAAAAATACAATGGAAATGGAAGGTGCAAATCTGGATACATCTGCAGTTCACTGGCAAGACAAGTCACATGTATATAGGAAAATGCTCAGAGGCAAATACAAATAGGTGCAATCAGTCCAGCTGTGCTGAGCAATGGTGCAGCACTCAGGGACCCTGAGGAGAAAAAGCATGTTTGGGAGCTGGGTGGGGATACAGTGAACATTAGCACAGTATGGAAATAGATGATAGTGGAAGCTAAGTGAAATTGTATCTGAGGGGATGGAACATTAGGATGAGTGGTGAAGGGGCATGAGGCTGAGATAGTGGCTGACACAGTAGTGATGCTTCCTGGGAATGCCTTTCAAGTGGAGACAGGCTAGATCAAAAGGAAGAGGAGAGCTAGAAATTTGGACTCAACAAATTGAGGTTGGAATGATCTCCAAGCAAGGGAGAAATGGAAGGGGGCAGAGAGAGGAACGGGGCTTAAGGAATGGCTGTGTAGACAATTTTGAGTTTTGTACAAAATTCTCTCTATCACACTTCTGTTGGACCCTCCAGGCCTGCTCATCTCTGCCAACAGCTCAGCTCCCATAGAAGTAGGGCCAGTCTCCTCTATTCTATAGGACATGGCTTAGAAAATTTGAGATATGGACCCTTAAAACTCTAAGGGTAGGCCAGGTGTTCTTTGTGGGCCTGGGTTTAGCTCATTTTCCTCTGTCATTATTTCCCCTCGAAGTTCCTTCATGGAATTTTGACCTGAGACTGTCCTTTCCCACCACCCTTTGGATTTTCTTCTCCCCTAAAAAACTGTTCATCCATATACCCCTATTTTGGACATGAAAACATTTCTGCCACAACCCATGCCACCATAGCTGGTCTTGATCCCTCCCTGAGTTATCCTTTGAATTTGCTTTTGCTCCAAGTCCTTCTGCATAGGTTCTGGCCTTAAAGGATAGATCACTAGAAGCAGCTTTAGTCACCTCTCCATCCCCCAAATATTTGTACAGAAACAAATTAGGATGGTCCTACTCTCTACTATCCCTAGCAGAAGCAATGAATTAATCTCTACCCAACAGGAAGAAACAGGAGCTGGGTGAGGCTCAGAATGGAGGAGAGAGGTAAGAACAAAGGAAAACAACTGAGCTAGGATATTCCTTAAGGTGCCCCTTGCCTGGGTGGCTTGGGGATTAGCTCAGAATGGAAAGTGTCTGTAACCTGCGAGTCCTCTCCCATGGGGTCCAAGGGGATCTCCTTTGAAAGGTCCTGGGCATTGGCCATGACTGTGACTACCTCGGGCCCATCAGCAAGTGGGCAGATGGTCAGGGGCTTGTCACCAGAAGACCAAAGGCAAAAGAGGGGCCGGAGAGGACCAGAGAATGATGTTTTGGAGAATGTATAGATATGAGATCCATTAGTCATGTTGTAGAAGTAGACATTTCTTGATTCATAGTCTAGGAAAATGCCAACCCGCTGGATGGGATTTGACATTAGAAGAGGGGTCCGGCAAGGGTTGAGAGCCCAGTACCCATTTTCATACAACTCCAAAGCCCAGAAACCATTCTTAGGAACTATGGGATCAAATCCTTTCCTCTTCACATTCTCGCTGCACACGCCAACCACCCAGTCAATTCTATCTCCCACCTCTACTTCCCAATAATGTCTCCCTGAGATAAAGGCCTCACGGCCCAACACACAGGGCCAGGAATCAAATCTCTCTGATTTCTCAGGCCATGTCTGACATGAATCTTCCAGTTGAACAGATTTTAAGTCATCATGAAGAAGGAGGTTGGGATGAGCAGTGTCTGGATCTAGAGTCACATCAGCTGGAGACAAAGAGAGAGCAAGCCTGAGAATCAGTGAATGTCAGCGATTACAAGAGCTGTCTTTCCTTCTTGAAGTAACAGAGTACTATTTCAGGAGTTGACAGGTCTCCTCAGAGGGAGAGCTGTTTGGGTGTCTCCATA
>CAUYQV010049510.1:0-106777 GCA_963574575.1 Galagoides demidoff | reverse complement strand
AATGCTAAATTGGCTTACCATTTGGAAAAAATTTAGACGTTATAGTAATTCTTGTATGAAAGCATTAAACATCTCACCCTAAATGAAGTACCCCAAGGGAAGTTATCATAGCTATAATTGTTTACGAGGGAAGTATTCACTCTTGGAAAACTTGGGTATTGACAAAAACTTGGAAAAGGAACAGCAAGAACATACAATTGTACCTCAGCAGGGGAAATATGGTAATGTTTCAGGGTCATTGGACTTTAGTTACAGATTAAATGAACAATTCAAGCCATATAAAGCGATATACAAAGCACAGAGAATTTGTGGACTATGACTGCTCTATTTGAATTCAGCTTCTAAACAATATACTCCAAATGGATTTAATATCAAATGAATGTTGTAACTACCATGCTTGTGATTGTGACCTTTATTATTCTATTTTCCCCTTAACTAGAAGGAAGTCGCCATGGTGAATTCTTGCTTCAAATGTATTTTTTTCATATGGGATAAACTATAGAATTTCCAGTTTTTGCTCTATGATTGGTCCACCTTCTCTATTCCTTCTCATAGATGGGCCGAAGAACTCCACGTAGCCCAAACAAGTTGCACCTGTGAGGCTGCTGTCCAATGCCCCAGGAGGGTGCTCAGTGTCACCAGTGTTAAGAAGTCCTGACAAAGAGCCATAATTCATGTCACCCAAAATTAGTAAGCCTTTGTCTTCTGTGGATGAGTTGGAGAATTCCAGTATCACAACCATATGCCTTAGGTTTTATTTCTTTATACTGTGTACTATAACATTCTCAAATTTCTTTTCTTGCTTTGTAAATTTTATTAATAGATATTAAGTGTTTGTACTTTGGCTAATTAAATCCCCAGGTTTTCTTTTCCTGCTCATGCTTTGATGAGCTACTATGCCATGTTTGACAAATAGTAGAAAAGGGATTGCATTGGACAAATATGAGAAGATATATTTGTGAAAACATGAAAGAAAAAGGAAAAAAAAATGTGTCCCACAATTGGCAGCAACTGCATGAGCATTAAAAAGTTCTGATGGCCAAATGGAACATGTGCTTTATCAACAGCATGTCAAAGATGCAGATGTTTTACTTATTTTTTATTGTGTTATACTTGTTTAGATGAGGCTTTTGACAATTTATGTATGATCTTAACAAAATAGATTTAACTACATAAAATACACCCTAAAATAATTTGCCGTGATGCATCTTAAAGGTCATGTTATCCCTGATGACAGCATGTTTTGTAGTTAGATCTTGGGAAAAGCAGTAAGCAGATCTGGGAGCTGAGGCAAAATTAGCCTTGCTAACAGAGTCTGCCTGGGCTGGTCATTTATACCCTGAGGGCTCTTTGCCCCCTTATCTTTCACACCTGTAGGTTCCCCAACACTGTCACTGAGCAGAAAGTGAGGCTTAGCATTTTAAGTCTGACAGAGAACTTTATTTTCATGCAATCATGGCTGTGAAAATGAACGAGCACAGCTTCAAACATTTCTTTTATAGAATTTTAGCCTTTGGGTTTAGGGCTATGTAAAATGAAATGGAATGTGGGTAATGGATATGAACTCAAACATAAAAAATATCCTCAAGTAATTCAAAGGTATTAGAGGTTCAACAGTATAAAAATACCTCTCGAGTTCTGATGATGAGCAGAAAAGAGAGTGGCTGGGTAGACATGACAACTGTAAGTCTAGGTGTCTATGGAGCTCAACATCATAATAAAATTCTGGAAGGTATCCAGAAATATGTATTGTGATCCTTTCATGCATTCTGTATATAATTAACTGTATTTTTTTCTATTTTCTTTCAGTAATTGTCCATGGAACACTATTAACTTTAGAAAAGCTGTTAGTTTTTGCTTTTTAACCTCAATTAAATCACCTTTTCTGGGTAGAAAGAGAGTTTTAAAATATAATGGAAGCAAGTGGTATTAATTTAGAGAATTACTAAAACTGAAAATTAGAGAATGGTAAAGAATATGAACTAAGGACATGAAGGTAATTATTTTCTGTTCTAGTCCTAGACCTTTTGTGATGAATGAGGGTGAATCTTTGCTAGCATAGAGGACACAGAGGAGGAATCAAGGATGCCAAGATCAGAACGTGGCTTTACACCAGCTTGCTTCTATTTATAGTATGTTGGTAGTTAGCATGCAGAGTTGTGATTCTTTTCCTTTTGACATGTTTGTGTTCTTGACGAAAGTAGAAAGAAAAAGAAAGGAAGGAAGGAAGGAAGAATATCTCATAAAAAAAATCTGTTGGTGATTCAACATCATAAAGAAGTTATTATCATATTGCATTTGACAGGGATCTCTAAGGCTTATTAGTCAGCTTTTGAGAATATGTCTGTTTTCTTAGATGATAGTGATGTCAGAGTTTCAGGTTCTTGGTCTTGGCAATTTGAAGAACGAATCCTTGGACCACAGATCAGTGGTAAGGCAGGATTTAGTAACAGAAACAAAGAATACAAAAACTACATAAAGCAAAGCTCCTGGCAGAGAGAACCCAGGTGGGGAACAAACTGTCTTGCTCTTTCTCTGGAGTCTGTCTCCACTCTCTGCTCAGGGGTAAATAGTGAAGGCGATTATTTTGCCAGAACTCAATGTTTACTTTTTGGGCAAAGTTACAGCCAGCCGTCCACTTAGCAGCAGGAGGCTGGTAGTCTCAGGCCTTGGAAAGGTACATGAAATTGACCAGGACATAAAATTGATAGCCCTAGAAAAGGTGTGCTTTCCCCTTCAGCCAGGAGGGCAAGGGAAGGAGACACCAAGGCACTCCCCTGTTGCTATAAGGGTCTCACAGAAAAGTGATGTCAGAAGAATAAGCACAGTTATTGAAACTGTTTTAAATAATGGTGACCATCTGCTTGCTCAGGCAAAATGGCGAGCTTCTTTTTTACAGTTGGCTTATATAGGGAATTTTGTACATGAGCACAATGCAGCAATGACCTCATTGATCCATGTAAACACCTCATGACCACCCACCCTGTAAGTAGCTCCTCCCTGGTAATCTGATAATCCACCCAACATATACCTCTAAGCATAATCCTTTCAATATAACCCAGTTTAACATAACTTAATGAAGAACATGTTGTCAGTCATTACTTTCTTTGTTCTTATTTGATGAAGCCTGAGGCTACAGGGAAAAAGACCATTGTCTGTCTCAACAGATTGAATGTCTGTTCTACTAACCATGCCATTTGGTCGCAGTTACTTCGAATCTTTAAGCAAAGCATAGAGAAACTTTTTGGGCATACAGGAGTTTTTGTGCAAACCTCTGCTCCCATGTAGGCCTTAAGTCAGGAGGGGTTTTGCTGGAGGCTTTTACAAGCAATTCTCAGGCTGGACTTCTCAAAAGCCTTTCATGAGCCCAGGTTTCATCTGTGCCATTAGATACCTGTATGACATTACCACTCCCAGACCTGTCAGCAAGTGACCTTGGTCACTTACCACAGATCAGGAAAAGTTACTGATGGGTATCTGGCCAGTTTTCCAAAAGGCTTTTTCATAGGCCTTATAAAGTCAACCGTAATTCCTTAATGCAGTCTAGAAATACTATTACAGCTAAAGCCTTGGTTATGTTAGGCCCACAACTAACCTGGCCACATGGGATTCTGCCTCAGTTTCTTAAGTATGCCTGCACAAAATCTTTTCACTGCTCTCTCTCAAATGGCTTTTGGCCAGAGGCATATAGGCATTTCGCCTATACCACCCCCCCATGAAACTGACCAGCCAGAAGTACAGGGGTGGAGGAGGAGACACCAACGTGCCAGTGTCTCCCAACAGTTGTCTGGCCCCTCTGGCTGCTGGAGCCTCCCTGGGCCTCCCTGCCCACCCTCCAACCTGCTGGTTCCATGGGTAGTCGCACCAACACCACCAGGGCAGGTCTTACCACCTGTCCTGTATCAATAGTCTCAAGGATTAAAACTCAAAATCTACTATAAAGACACAGAGAGACACAGGTGAACAGTCTATTTATTCTCTGAGATCAGTATGACAAAGCTCTTTTTTGCATGCATTATTGCTTAGATGTATTATTTGAAATTCTGTTCACATTGGCATATGTGCATTAAACTAGTATGATAATGGATGCATTAAATTAGTATGACAGTGCATCCATTAAACTAGCTCAAATGATGTCTGCTTTCATTGGTTTTTGACTATAACTTTTTCGGTCCAAGGTGCATGATATCGGAGAAAAGAAAAGTTAACACTATGTACCGCAAAAGAAGTTTTTGTTATGACCATTTCTTAAACATCCATTCCTTTCATTTTCTTAGCTTCATTAATCTTCGATGAGAACATAGAACCTTGTATTTGAATTTGGATTTTTCAGTGTTTAGGGGGTTGATTAGCAAAAGTAAAACAAGATATTTCATAGATGTATGCGAAAGAAGAGAGAATCAAGGCTTTTTCTTTGTGACAAGCTAGTGTGTTGTATATGAGTAAATGACACACTTGGGATTATATTTGTGATATGGAATCAGAAGAACTATGAGAGAAGCATGCTCTTTTAAATTAGATGACTGAATGCTTCAGGTAAATCAATGAAAATCAAAATAAAATATGCATGAGAAAAGAATAGTAAAAATAGTATTTCTTAACCAATTGCTGTGTTTGCAAACTAGCTTATTATTTGCCATCACTTAAATATTAGTCAAATCTAAAGCAAGTATTTTTCATGTTTAGAAGTCCCGGCAAAGATGGAGAGTTTTCCAATAAATTAATTGACTGGCTTTTTAAAAGTCTTTACTTATAAATATAATTATATTTTTCCATGACTATACTATGAATTATTAAAAGAATATTGACATTATGCCATATATTTTAATCATCTTTAAATCATTCTCAGAGTGAGAATATTATTACACTAATTAAACTTTTGTTAAGTAAATTTTCAAACCTGGCTAAGTTTATTAATCAATGTTTATTTCAGTTAGGGGATAACTTTATTTTCTTTGAAAAAGCTTCTGGGAAATCACGTTCACATGATTCTTTATAGATAAAAAGTTCTGTTCATGAAATAAGGATAAAAAGCCTATGGTTTAATAGCACCTAAGCTGTTTTAACCGCTTTTTGAATATACACTTGAACTTGAACTGCATAGATAGATAGAGATGTATAGTAGATATAGCTATATGCAGATTCAGGGACATTTAAAAAACAACAAATTCCACAGCAAATCCTATATAAATGTGTGTATATCATATGTGTGACATATTTTAAAGCTCCCAGACCAAAAAGAGGCTTTTGCTTACAGACCGACTTGTAATTTTGGGTGTGCCAAATATCCACATCTTTTTGGTGATATTTGTTTAGTAAGAGTAAAAGGAAATTTGAAGTATTTAGATCCTCTGTTTAGGATCCACTTGGAACTCTGTAAAAGGCATGAAGATACTGATGTTGGCCTTCTGGGTGAGTTTGCAAGGCCTTCAGTTTGGGCTGCCCTCCTCTTTGCATTGAGACTGCTGCCAGTTTGCGGCCTTGGAGGAGGCAAGGCAACACTCTTTGACCAACACCCTTCCCATCGGGGTTGCCTGCACAGCCTATGTGATGCCTTACTAAGCTACACGCAGGAGTAGAGAGAGACAATCCACTCTGTCTCATGCAGAGAGTGTTTCCCCAGTTCTGTTGGTCCTTTGAATTCCAAATATTTTGTAATAATCCCCCTTCTAAAAATTAATTTAGCTGGGCTGATTAGTTGCATGATATTAAGTAAACCTGACTGCCATAACCGGGTGCCGTCTGTGTAACTGCAAATACATATGTGAGTGGGGCACGTCCCCCCCCAGCACCCATGGCAGGGATCGCTCACCAAGCAAGGCCCATTTTCCCAGTGGGAACAGATGTAACCTTGGAGTCTTTCTCCGCTCAGTGCTCCAGGAAGCTATTACACACTAATCTGCACTGGCACGGCTGCCACATAAAGCTTATTCCCCTTTGCCTTTTACTAAGGGGTCTTTATAAAATGAAAATATTGTCAACAGATGGATGGAAAGGTGTTTATATGTAATGATATTTCTTAAGTTCGTATTTTGTGAATCTACCTCTCAGTTACAGAAAAAAAATAAGATATAGAATATAAAGGGAAGATCTAAATGATCCTAAGCAAAATGGTCACATCCATGGCCGGGTGTCAGGAAGGAAGGCAATGACAAGAGAGCTGAGTGAAGGCTGAGGCACCAGCGGGTCTGGACGCAGGTGTCAGCGGCCATGGGCTTGGCTCCTCTGGTGCTGAAGAGTGTAAGTGCCACCAGCAAAGTGAGCGGCCAGCCAGCCTCACTGCCAAAAAGAAAAAATGAGGTTTGGACTTCCAAGTTGAGCAATGCTACTGCAAAAAGGTGCTACTCGTCATTGTCAGGATGAAGGCTCAGGTCGTGAGGTTTACTTAAGGAAGAGAGGAAAAGCAGATAGTTATCATACAGTCAGTATCGGGCTGGTTGCCTGTGGGACCTTCTAAAGGGCCTGATGCTTCCCACTGTCAGGGTGAAAAGGTTTACACGACCCTCAAACAGGGTGCAGGACTGAAGACCACAAGACAGGCAGGACAGAGGCACAAGCAAAACTAGAAGATACGTTCTCTAATGAGGAAAAGAAAGATTGAGGGGAAAGAAGAAAGAGGTTAATGGACTCTGTATAAGAAATAAATACAATGAAGTAAATAGGACAATATAAAAAGGCTCTAAATATGTTAAATATCCTCAAAAATAAAGACACAGAATCAAATTTAGTTTTCTATTGCTGCTATAGCAAATCACCTCACTTAATAGCTTAAAACAGCACAGATGCATTCCTTTACAGCAGGTGAGAGTCTAACATGGGTTTAACCCGGATCAAATCAGAGTGCTGTTTCCAGCTCCCAGAGGCCACTTCCCTTCTTTGGCTGTCTCCTCCTGTGCCTTCAAAGTGCATTTCTGGAATGTTGGCTCCTTCCAATCCTATCTGCCCTTTGCCTCTCACATTTCTATTTCTCTCTTATAAAGATCATCAGAATTATAGTGTACCCACTTTTATAATCTGAGATAATTTACCCATCTCAAGACACTTCGGGTGCCCAGAAAGTCACTCTTGCCATGGAAAGTAACATACTCACACATTCCAGAAATTAGAACAAGCACCGTGGGAAGGGGTGGGGTGGCTTGACTTGTCTATCATAGAATCCATAAAAAGAATGAAGATGCTTATAAAATACATCCATATGGAAATAAATTTTTGGCCAGAGGAAAGAAAAAGGAAGTAGACATGTCAGCGATGAATGATACATCATTGTTGGTCATAAAAGTTACTGAACATGTAGAGTTTCTAGACTAATCAGTCAGGAGATAACTCACTGAGATCATAGCATAGATAACCGGCTAAGGTACGTGCTGAAGAGTGACACACTGCTCACATTCCACATATAAAATAAAAGTTTAGACGTTGGAAGGGTTGATTTAATGACGCTAACATGTACTCAATGAAGTTCAAAATAAAGAATAGAAAGATAACAAAGGAGAAGCAAGTTTGAAGAAAGTGGAAAATTTTCCTCAATTGAAGAAAAATGGACTTCAGAATGAATGTGCATGTCTAGTACTAAGAAAAACGAAAATAATTTCACTCAAAGGCTTGACATAATGAAATTGTTGAAACATCAAAAATTCATATTCCATTGCAATTAAGTAGGAGGAATAAATTCAAAATTTCTATTGTACAGTGTGGTGACTATAGTTAATAACAACACATTGTATTCGCGAATATTGCTGAGTAGATTTTAAATGCTTTTGACAGTGATAAATAAATAAGTAAATAAATTAAAAGAGAAGTATATTAATTAATGCATTTGTTAATTAGCTTGATTTAGCTATTCAACCATGCATACATATTTCAAAACAAAATGCTGTTGATGAAAAATATGTAATTTAATTTTTTTAATGTCAAAAAATAAATTAAAAAAATCCATATCCCTTAAACGCTAAACATGATAAAAGACACCCACAAAGAAATAACAAATTAGATATCTCTTTAGAACTCAAAGACGATAGAGAATACGTTCAAAATGCTTTAGAAAAACAAAAAAAAAATAACATAAAAAAAATCCATGAATTTAGAATACATGGATTCTAAAAGCATTGATCAAGATGCTTAATTACAAAATAAATTGTACTATATCTTACAGCTCAATCAATTTTTCCATCTGGATTTACTTTATTTTTGTGGTAGTATAGTAGTTTTTCTAAAATATATATATTCCCATAGGTATACATATGTGTGTGTATGTGTGTGTGTGTGTGTATATATATATATATATATTTATATATGTAAATAATATTTCTGTGTTTGTGTATATATGTGTATGTGTGTGTGTGTGTGTGTGTGTGTGTGTGTGTATCTCCAGGAATTAATTTGAAGTACAAGAGGAATAAAGATATTGATGACAGAAAAAAGAACAGAGGATCAGGCCCTAAGAACAGAGAAGTACCCCATCCCTTGCCATGGAATTCTTGAGTTGATGAGAGGACATGTGATCTCTCAAGAGATCTCTTGACCTTTGAGACAAAATTTATTCATAAATTAAAGGAACTGTTTAACCTGTGGATTAACCACGATCCACAAAGTGTAAGATGGGCTAAAAACTAACTGGTAAACAAGTTGATTGCATTACCCCAGAAGTACTGTTGAAGACAAGTTGACTCCTCACTGAGTTAAAACACTTTAGGTATTATTAGGAAAATAGCAATGGTGAAGTTTCCTTTGGACAAGGAGCAAGGACCTTAATATGTTGCACTGTCCATGTGCTCATCATCTAAAGGTAATATTTCTTGTAAATATCATAAATGTGTTAAAATAGCATGTGAGTTTTAGGTTTGGAACCAATTCTAAAAATCCATTAGTAGAGACCTGGATCCTTGAGTTTACAAAGATATTCTTATAGAACCACAAGACAAAGTCTAATGAAGCCTAAGATAACCTGTAAGTATCTGTCATCCATTACCTGAAGCAGGAGGAGAGGTCCTGGGGTCTTGCACATTCTTGGCTGGTATAGGAGCTTGCTGATAAATGTTGAACAATAGTTCCTCATGGGTGGTCAGGGAAGGTCTTTTCCATAGCACCTACCAATTTCCCTGATATAAATATTCCAGCACAGCTGATTTACCATAACATGTCATTGAATTCTGAGCACAATTGGCTGTTGCTAGCTGGTGTGAGCTAACTCCAGAAGTTCATTAATTAGGTGACTTAATTCTGAAACTCAAAAGAAGTTGCTTTTGCTCATACATGGGTGAGTGAAGTGTGAGTATGAGAAGAGAGAGAGTTTAGGTTACATGATATTTATACAAACGAGTTTAAAAGGAAATAATGGAAATGGTTCATGGTTTGTAGCACCGTGATTTTGAGGATGTATGAAGAAGTTGCTGTGCTTAGCAGGATGGGAACAACTGAAGTATGATTTCACTGTGGAGGGTGTTTGGACAGAGGTTGGTTTCCCATTGATTTCTATTTCTAAATTTCAAATCAGAATAAAGCTAACTTTTAGTATTCCCCTTTCTTACCAAGTGACTGTGCAGTGCTTTTATAATTATTTTAATGTAGAGCGGCCATCCCACTGCTGGAAATATACTCAAAGGAAAAAAGGTCATTCTATAAAAATGATATCAGCACTCAAATGTTCATAGCAGCACATTCCACAATCACAAAGACACAGAAACAACCCAAGTGCCCATCATTCATTAATGGAATAATAAATCATGTTATATGCATATCATCCAGTACTACTCAGCACTAAGAAATGAGCATCTAGTTTCTTTTGTGACAACCTGGATGGAGCTGGAAACCATTCTAAGTGAAACATCACAATAATGGAGAAAAAAAAATGGTTGTACACAAACCAATTTGGAACTAATCGATCAACACTTACGTGCACATATAGAAGTAAATCTCAATGAAAATCAAATTGGAGGGAGGAGGTGGCAAGGGAAAAATCCACACCTAGTGGGTATAGTGCACAGTCTCTATAGGGCACACTTATGACCTTAATCAATCTGTACAAAAACAAAATGTATAAATAAATGTGTACCCTTTAATATTCTGATATTTAAAAAATTATTTTGGAAAAAATACACTTTTCAAGACTGGGTGAGGTGGCTCATGCCTGTAATCCTAGCACTCTGGGAGGCCAAGGTGGGTGCATTGCCTGAGCTCACGGGTTTGACACCAACCTTAGCCAGAGTGAGACCTCATCTCTAAAAATAGCCAGGTGTTGTGGGAGGTGCCTGTAGCCCTAGCTACTTGGGAGGCTGAGGCAAGAGACTGACTTGAGCTCACGAGATTGAGGCTGCTGTGAGGTGTGATACCATGGTACTCTACTGAGGGCAACAAAGTGAGACTTTGTCTGAAAAAAGAAAAAGAAAAAGAAAAGAAAAGGAAAGGAAAGGAAAGGAAAGGAAAGGAAAGGAAAGGAAAGGAAAGGAAAGGAAAGGAAAGGAAACTAAGAAAAATATATTTTTCAAAAATGCTTTTTTAGATTGGCAGTTGATTCACTTTTTACCTATACTTCTTACTGGTCTTTTATAGGATATGGATGATTAGGTGGTAGAAATAGGAAAGGTTAAAGCAAAAATAATTTTTTGAGCCCAATAAGCCAAAAAAATTTAGGATATGAAAAGACAGGAATTATTTTACCCCATAATCGAACCAGGCATTTCATCTGTCTCCAACTGCTCCTGCCTCCTCACATGCAAATTCTCACAGTAGTCTATGAATTCTAAATCTAGAAGTTCTCTTAAAATTTTCCCAGCCATTTTTTTCTCTCATATTGATACCAGAAAAGTAGCACCCCAGCCAGCTCAGCCGAGCGGGGCTGGGGGACCTGCCACCTCTGTCTTGGTGGCAGCAGCTGGAACAGAAACCAGCAGGTTTGAGCCAAAGAGGGAGCTTTCTTCTCCCACCAGAGGCTCCAGTAACAAAAAAGACTTGGCAGATCAGGGGAAAACACTGGTGATTCCTCCAGTGCATCCCTGTTTGGTCCATTTTCAATCTTGCTCCTGACTGGTCTATTTTATAGACCAATCAGCTAAGCTCTCAGCTCATTGGACAACTTCCCCTATATAAACCCCTGAGCAGAGAGCCTAGGGGCAGATTGCTGACCTGAGAGAGAGAGAGAGAGAGAGAGAGCAGACGAGCAAGACTTCAGCAGATCATCGCAGACCGCTGAAGGAGAGAGAACAGAAGAGGAGGAGTTGTAACACTTGGATCCTGTTCTGCAAGGAAGTTTGGCTCTGTAAGAGCTGTAACACTTGCATCCTGCTCTACAAGGAGGTTTGGCTCTTTGTAAGAGCTGTGACACTATAAAACCTATCTTATCCTGTTCTGCAAGGTTTGGCTCTTTGTTAAAGCTGTAATCATATCTCTGTAAATAAAACCTAACTTACAGTCCATCCTGTGGTCCATCAATTCATCGAATTGTGGAGAACAAGAGCCTGGAAATCTAAAGTCAAAAATCCGGTATCAATGTCACTGCTTAATTCAAGCTATTTTTTGCAACATTAAAATGTCATCTTACTTCAATTGAAGTAAACAATGTAGAGAACTATGGCTGAATGAATAAAAATTTAGTCACCAATTTGACAATCTTGGCAAATGAACATTTTATCTTAAACTGTCCTTCTCTGGAGGGTATTTCGTGTCAATCTATGACATTCTGAACTCTAGATTAAACATCTTCTGCTCATTTTTCCATTGGGTCAGTGTGAGAAGTCTTACTTTTTCCAAGCGCTTACCAAATATGATGGCATTTTAACTCCTGTGAAAATTTAAAATTTTTGTTTAATTGCTCTTAATCCTCTGCCTAAAATTCAGCTTTTTTTCTACATAAAAGACATCTGAGTCTATGAAAATATTTTTAATTCTCCTATAAAATTGTCCACATTTTGAAAATAATTTAGAATCACTAAGTATTCCAGGAAACATCTAGTGAGAAAAAATAAAATTTATATTGCATAGATTAGACTAAACAAACAACCATCTGTTCAATTTAGAATGTTTGTCTCAAGTAACAGAATAATTCACAAATAATGATGTATTAAATAATTTAATAAATTATTTATTAATTCACTTAATGCCTTTTTTAAAGAGACTACGATGCAGAGGAATATGCTGAGAGTGTAAACTGACATTTAATTTTCTCCTAATGTGCCCGATGCTTTGTTTATATCACATTTAAACAAGTCTTTACGTCAGAAGCCACATGTGTGTTACAGATGAAGAAATGAAGGCTCAAGTTAAACAACTTAGTTACAGTCACGGAATCTAAAAACAACCTGCATTTAGTTCTTGTGGCTTCACAATCTTTCCTATGCTGACGTTTAGGGAAGTAGTATAGTAGTATATGCATGAAAGGTAGGTAGCTCTCGCTTTAAAAATTTTTAGTATAAGATGAAGAAAAAACTATAATCACCAATATTATTTTAAAACAATGTCTTTGATTTAAAGCATGAAAAGTATTGAGTGTGAGCTTCTGAAAATAAATGATTTTAGAGATCAAAAGGAAGAAGTATATCTTTTTTAAACAGAGGCATTTTAGAGATTCAGTTTTATTTATTTTTTCATATGTTGAAATACACAGTACCCCACGCTACACACATATAGCATGCCATACATCCATCTATTGATTAACTGGTCCATCGGTCCGTCCACATATCCACACTCTGTTTTCTGCATTCACACGTTGTGACTACTTATTAAGGAAGGAGATGAATTTATTCATTTTTAACATAAGTAGAGGTATTTTGAGACTAAAATACTGTATTATAATTTTTATTACCTTTTCTTTTCCAAATGTATGCTAATCATACATTTCTAAAACATACTCAAACAGATAATTAAACTTATAAGCGAAGGCACATCTCAAAGGCAACTTGAATTTACTAAACACACAAAGCTAGATGAAAAAAAAATGCCTTAAATAATGAACTAAAATAAGGGCAGGATGGATTCCATCAGGAAAAGAAAGTAATTAGCTATGTTTCGATAACAAACAGCATCAACATCTCAGCACTTAACACAACCAAAAGATTTTGGCTCACACACCATCGACTTTAGCTTCTAGAGACATAGTAAGAAATTAATTGTTGTCTGCTTTATGGCTCAGATGACTCAGCTGCTTCAAGATTGTGTCACCTTCATTTTAACACAATACTTTAGGATTTCAAGAAAGAGAACCTGGATAGCTAAGAATTGTCCCGATATACTTCCTCTTGGAAATGACACACATCATTTCCTTCTAGGGACGTTTTATTGGCCAAAGCACGTCACGGGGTCACACCTAAGCCCAACCTCAGGAAAGCAAAGATGGGTCATTCACCCATTTATCCAGGAAATTTAGCAGTGCAGAAATATTAGTGAGCACTACTAATGTCTATGAAGCTGAAAAGTGATGTGATTCTTAATATTTAGGACCAAAAAGATAATTATGAGGATAAACGTTTTTTAAGACAGATTTTTTTTTGTTTTGTTATTGTTAACTAAGAGATAAAAACCACAAAACTGTCTTAGTTCTGGCTGATATAACACAATATCATATACTAGACGACCTAAATGAGGAAGATTTATTTCTCACAGTTTCAGATTGGGGTGGGAGCACGGTCAGTCTCTGTTGTGTGCCGTCTTCCTGGTTGCAGACTGCCAACGTTTCTGCCATTCTCACGTAGCAGACAACAGCTCTCTGGAGTCAGAAGGACCCTAATACCATAGATGGGGTCTCCACTCTCATGACCTAATCACCCCCAAAGTCACAACCTCCTGATAGAATCCCACTGGGGGTTAGCATTTCCAGATATTAACTCTGAGGCAATACTAACATTCAGTTCTTAGCAAACCTGGAGTTAAAGTTCTGGGTAGCTTACATTTTTATTCTCTTCTGAAATCAACATTGGTAGAAAACATTCCTTTCTACTCAATGATTAGAATCTGTCTTGGAGGATAGGAAAATGAGTATCACATTACACACATGTGTATGTTTGTATGTATGTGCACATATACATACATATATATGATATGCACACACTGCATCTAACACTCCCAGGTAATCGCTATGTCAGTGCATATTTTTTATAGTTTTCTTTTTTAACTCACAGGGAGAGGTTCTTTAAGCAGCTGTTAATATCATATTTTTTTTTAAATCCTAAGTTTTCTCAGGGTTTTCTTGCAAATAAGAGCAGAACAGGAAGAGTTTTACTGTTGACAATTGTGCCCTCAAGTGTTAACAATCTTCACAAGTGTTTAAGAAATTACTATACTGTACGGTAATTATAATGTGACCTTTGTTTTATTTATACATATAAATAGTATACAGTAACAGGAAATTTTTCTGAAGAAGAAAGACTAGATTATAGCCCGATTCCCTAACAGAGTTATACAGAAGTTCCTAAATGACCTTACATTTGGAAAAAATTAAATAAAATACACCTGCATTACAGATCAATTTCCTGATGTTCAGTTTATATTCATTACTCTGAACCACCCAAGGACACCTTTCTTGTCCTGCCGTTTGATGGAAATGATTTCCTTGTGCTTTATGATTCCGCTCCATTCTGCCTTAGACAAAACGATGACTTTAAACATTGCAACTCTTCAATTCACTGGCTGACAGTGCCTTGTAAAAATTTTTTTTGTTAATGTATTTTAAACTGTAAGTAAGAAGTGGAAAATAAATTTGGGACAGGAAGGACAGCATGCACATTACAGAGTCATTGCACATTTCAATATTATTTACAAATATGACATCAAATATTAGTGAGTTCATTTTTACATCACAAAAATTCTGAATATGATGTGACAACCTAAACTCTGAATTCCCTTGTTTTTGTCAGTATAACCCAGATTTTAGCTACCCAGGTCTGAACACCACCATGCTGCCAACTTTTAAATGAGAAACAGGTGGCTGAACACACACACCTCACTCTATCACTTGAACTGGCCTCTCCTGTGATGTTTTGGTAATGCTTAGATACATGTTTGCAATTGTCCAGAAGCATCTCATTTTCACTTCCATTAAATCACACATTAATTGAAAATTAACAAAAGTAAATGTTAACAAAGCCTCACTTCCCTAACCTATCTTCTTGAAAAATAAAAAAATCTTCCCTTTCATCGTTGATTTAATATCAGTCACATCAGGTCCACAGAACATATGTTTTCAGCCTGCTTTGAGGTTCTAGCTCCTTGACACACCTCAATTTGTATTGGAATCATTAAAGCCTGATCTGAAATTGTGGTCCTTGAAAGTTTCTTCCAATAATGGGACTCAAATGCTGCCCTGTTTGATCTGCATTAACTCTTTGGGGCTTCAGAATATTGACTGACACTTCAGAAGTGATAAAAAAAATATTCTGTAGCCTTCAAAGGGTGAGCTTCGGTTGTGTGGGGATGGATTTTCTTGCAAAGATCCTCCGGCCCTCAGTCTCCGCATAGATTCTCCTAAGTTTCCTAAGCCCAGTTCAGGGGCTACCTCACCGCTTCGAGGTACCATAGAGACAGTTTTAAGAGTGACGTCAACTTCAAACACAGTAGGGGAGGTTGAGACCAGAGATAGAATTGGAGTCAGGGCCAGCTTACTTCCAGGCTCTCCCATCGGGGTGTTCCATCGAAGACGTAATTAAGTTTTTGCTCTTCCTGACAATCAAGTATTGACATTGGTCACCAGCCTGACGCTGATGAAAGCTTCTGAGTGAGGAAGGCCCTTAGCATCCCACGACAGCAAATCCCTATTTCGTTCCAGTCCTTGTGCTCCTCCATTGCACTGCAGGTAACGTGCGCTTTCTACGGATTAAAATGGACAACTTAGGAGCCGGAGGTGGGAAGCTTCATGCAGGAGACAGCCGGCCATGAAGTTAGAAGGGAGGGCTGGGCGGAAAAAGAGCAGAGGTTTCTGGAGAAGTGCGGCTTTAATCAGCACGTTCTTCCTGCAGAATGTGGGGACTGTGGAGACAGCAGACGGACGGAGCTCAGCACCGCAGTTCTGTCGCTGGTAGGACCAGCGCACTCCTGCGGTCATGCAATTGGGTTTTCTGATTTTTTCTTTTGAATTAAACGTATTACTAAATTGGCAAGCTTTCCTTCTGACATCAGTGAGCCACTGGCCTTTCGAGGGTTTCAACTTTGAGTAACAAAAGATGTATTTTGAGGACGGCTCCAAAAAAGAGTGAAACTCAAACTGGGTAAATCTGTTTCTTCTTTTACAGGAGAGAGAACATGCTTCTTGTGGAAGTTATGAATAGGCCTCAAGAAGCTGAACTTGCTAGAGTGGGAGTTCTGTCCCCTCCTTGGAAATGTGGGCTTACTGGACTGGCAGCAGTAACACCCACGGCAGACTCCTAGGATTGCTTCTGAATGTGTTAATTTATGTCTGCTTGTAATGTCCTCCTAGTGTTGGTTTTCTATTTCCATTATTATTTCCTTTTCTTTTCTTCTTCTTTTTTTTTTTTTAAACTTATTTTGGGTTTAATTTTTGCTTTTTTTCTCCCTAAGATTATGAAAGCATACATGATTGATTTTAGACTTTATTTTCTAATTGAGCTTTTTGAAGATGAAACATTTCCTCTTATAACTAACTTCATTCATTAAACTTTTTCCTTCAAATTCTTATGTATTCTTTTCCATTAGTATTCAAAGTGAAATATTTTCTACATTTCCTTATGATTTCTGTTGGGATTGTGTTGTTTACGTCCTAAATATTTGGCAAGTATTTTAGACTTATTTTTAATCTCTAAAATAATTTCATTGTAGTAAAAAAAAAAAATACCCTGATGTCAATCCTTTTAATTTTTTTTTTTTTTTTGGCAGTTTTTGTCTGGGGCTGGTTTAAACCCACCATCTTTGGTATATAGGGCCAGTGCCCTACTCCTTTGAGCCACAGGCACCACCCAGATCTCAATCCTTTTAAACTCATCACAACTTGGTTGATGGTTGAGATCTGATGTACCTGGGTGAGTGAATGTTCTATATATGCATCGAATGAATAACATATATCCTGCAATGGGTGGATGTAATGTTCTGTATGTGTCTGTTAAACTAATATTGTGCTGATTCTTATCAACTGTTTTATTTGGTGGTTTCATCAGTGGCTTAAAGAGGAATGTTCTAGATGTGACCATGAGGGCAGCTGCTCTGTATCTTCCTTAAGTTCTTTAAATTGTTCATTTCTGTATTTCGAAGCCTCGTTATCATATTTACCTACATATTAAATGAATTTTTTGTTGTTATAAAAATACTCAGATATTGCTTTTAAAGTACACTGGTATTTAATCTTTGGGGCACTACTTCCTTCCCAAACAGCATTTTCCTTTTGAGTCTGAAGATGTCATCTTGACATTCTTTCAGTACAGGTCTGCTCTCAATGATCCTCTCAGGCTTTTTGATGAATATATAAAAAATACATAAACATGTGTGTGTAGGGTCACGTTTTTTAAGGCATTATCTCAGGAGATATAATTTCATTTTTCTGTTTTGCTATTTTTCAAGAAGTGCTTCACTCAAAACCCAGATTTGACTAATACGCAATTCATCAGCGTAACAAAAAAGCACTTGTACTCCCTAAATCTGCTGAAAATTAAAAAAAAAAAAAGTAGCTAAGGCATTTCATGGAAGAGAAAAGTAAGGAAAAAAGACAGTCCCATAATACTCTGGCCTCCGAGATGTGCTTTGCAGGTTTTGTTCTTCCAGCCTTTTTCAAGATTTTCTGTTCATGTTTGGTTTTCATCATCAATTCAATTACATTCTCTAAGCTGTTGCTATATTCAAATTTATGTACTGAGTCTTTTCCACACGTAGGCTGATACGTTCATCTGTTAAAGAAATTGTCACCTCTCTTCCCTTTAAACATTTCCTCTACCCCGGTTTCTGTCTTTTTTCCCCGGGACCCTTGATATAAACACGACCAAGGCCAGAGTACCTCCCACAGACCTCAGATGCTCTCTCTCTTCCATTTTTTCGCTTCTTGCTCCTCCTCTTTCTCCTCATCCCCTTTCTTCTTTTGCTTTTTGCTTAGATTTTAATCTGAATTACTTTAAATGATTTCTCTTCAAGTTCACCAACTCTTTCCTTTTGTGTTTTTAGTTTGCAATCAGATTAATTCCCCAACTCAATATGGTATGTTTACTTCTATCATTTACCCTTTGATTTTTAGTTATGTTTACCTTTCTGCTGAAATTATTCATTTTTCCACAAAAATTGTCTAACAACCAATTGTTCTGGGTTATCTAAACATATCTATCGTGTTTATTATAAATATCCCGCCTAATAAACTATATTTGGATCTGCTTCTATTTCTCTTTCTTCTCTTGATTATACATTGATTGCACCTGTCTTTCAACATCTTATAACTTTATAAATAGTTTTTTAACATCTTACAAGTTTTTTTTTTTAAATTTTAGACTGAATATTGTGAACAAATGAACAAGATGAATAGAAACTAATATTATTTTGCTCTACAAAATACACGCCACTTTCTTCAGCTACTAATGTGAGAGGGAGGGAAGTTTATCAGTTCCACCCACCTTTAATTTTTATGAGGGCTTTGTTTTAGCTTCCATGATGTTCGGTTCAGTACTGCCTTCAGATTACCGGAGAATGGGATCATGACCTCCCACTTAGCCAAATTTGAGCTGTAGGTACCAGTGAGAATACAGATTTCCCTCTGTGTTTTATAACCCAGATGCTGGCCGTCGGAGTTGGAAGCCGTTCCTCTACTTAATTTTCTTGTTTCCAGTTCTGGGGACTGCTGGTGAGTTCTCTCTTCTCTCTGGTCCACACTCACATCTTACAACTAACTCAGCATGTCTCCTGCCTTGCTGCTTTGTTTTGGGCTTAAGTGCACTCTCTGCATCTCTGGGGAGTCTTGGAGATTATTTCTCCTTGGGCTCCTGCTCTACTCCCAGTTTTTGGCAGCAGTGTTCCTGCCTGAAGCATTTTCTCATGTTCCCCTTCACCTGCTCCCAGCATGAAATCAGCTCTACTGTCCTCACTGGGGACTGTTTTCAGATTTTCTACCATGCCCCAATCTTGGGCATATTACACTACCGTACTCAGCAAATGCCACACTGGGACAGAGTGGTGGGTGGGTGCAGATCTCTCTTTGACTGAGCTTCTATAGGAATCTAAATCATCACATCAAACCTTATGGGCTTTTTAAAAGGTGTTGAAATTTTGACCTGTTTCCTCATACCCCTTCCCTGGAAAATTTTCGCCCCTCCCATCATTTCACCCAGGATGAAGGCAGCAATAAATCCTCCCCTTATGGAAGGACTCTGATAGGAATAACCTCTAGTTATTTATTTATTTATAGCCTTTACTCTTCATAAGGTTTTTATAAGCCATATTTTTGTTTTATTTTTGTTTGATTTTTTTCTTTATTTGGAGACAGAGTTGTGCTCTGTCACCCTGAGTAGAGTGCCTTGGCATCATAGCTCACAACAACCTCAAACTCTTGCGCTCAAGCAATCCTCTTACCTCAGCCCCCCAAGCAACCAGGACTACAGGCACCCACCATAATACCTAGCTATTTTTTCTAACTTTATTAGAGATGGGGTCTCTTCTTGCCCAGGCTGGTCTCAAACTCTTGAGCTTATGCAATCCACCAGCCTCAGCCTCCCAGAGTGGTAGGATTACAGGTGTGTGCCACTGTGCCTGGCCTGTTTTTGTGGCTTTTAAATTATCTATCTTATTTTCATTTTTAATTCTCCCTCTAATATAACTCCTAACCAGAAGTAAGATTTCCTAGTTATTATTTATAATGTGGTTCACTTGCTATTTATAAGGGTGGTATATAAGTCCCCTATGGAAAGGACTATTAAAAAAAGTCACTGACACACTGTTGTGTTAAGAATTGCCTTGTGTTTGCGACTTAGGCTGTGTTGGTCATTCAATCTTAACCACTTCTGGTGCATTCTTGGTATGTGAGTGCTTTGTCTTCTAGGAGGACCACCTATATAAATAAACTGTGGGAAGAAGTTTATCAGGAGTCTTGAACCATGTCTGAATCCCTGATTAAAATCCCGAGAATTTCCAGGTCTTACCTCAACTATATCTCCCCATCCCCCTATGCATTTAAGAATGTATTTTAAAACACTGTAGATCCAACTATCTGTTTATGAAAGAATTTATAATGAGATGGATTTTCACATCTTGTGTGGGCTGGTCCAGGAAGATGACTATCATTGCTGATGTGGATGTTTCACAGAGAGTTCAGGCACACATATGGATGTTGATACAGGGAAAGGTGCTAGGACAGGAATAATTTGTGTAGACATCCGAAATGAGCAGATGTCAAAATAATGACGAGCATATATATATACAGGATGGGGATGCTAAAAGTAATTCGTTGGATGACATTGTGCGAGGATGATGGAACTCAACCTAGAAACCAATGGGCAAAATTAACGGTGGGAATAGAGAAATATAGAAAAAAATGTCAGCAGACATGTACATCTACAACCTGTAAATCTGATCAGCTAAAATATTCTTGTTTGTTTGTTTGTTTTTGAGACAGAGTCTTATTATGTCACCCTCAGTAGAGGGCTGTGGCATCATAGCTCACACCAACTTCAAACTCTTGGGCTTAAGAGATTCTCTTGCCTCAACTTCCCAAGTAGCTGGGACTACAGGCACTGGCCACAATGCCTGGCTATTTTTTTGTTGCAGTTGTTTAGCTGGCCCAGGCCGGGTTCCAACCAACCACCCTTGGTGTATGTGACTAGTGCTGTAACTCCTGTCCTATGGGGCCCTGAGCTGAATAGTCTTCTTTTTTATCATAAAATAGAAGTTGAAAGCAGTTGCCTAGATTCTAATGTCATGTAATGAGAAAGGCCAGCATCTCTTCACAAACTCACATGCTGCATATCCCACCAGGGGCCCTACCATGGCTCACGTTCTCACAGGGGACAGCTCCTGCTCTAACTTTTAGACTTATGCTTCACTTCTTTCAATTATTATCTCCTTTGTATTGTCCTATTCTACTCAGCCACCTGCCGCCCACCTGCTGCTCGGGAAATAGCTCAGTGTTTACTTCTGAGCCATCCTCCCTTTTTCTTTCTTTTTTCCCCACTAACCAGCACCATTCCTCCAGCATACATTAACTCTATTCAGGTTTCAGACTGACTGCATCTCTGTCATAAAAGACTGCAGCCATAAGTCTGCTTTGTGTAGCAAAAAGGGAAGCTCTTACTAAAAGAACCCAGTCTTCCTTTTAAGTTGATCATTCTATGCTCTTACCAGTTCTTTAAAATAATTGCTTTTCACTTGTATCAATTATTAACACAATTAAGTTGCCCCGTTCTAAATTTTATATTTATATTTTATCTTTATATTTACTAAGACATTCTTTGCCCTCAAATGCCACTTACAGTAGGTTCCTCCACTTGTATCCAATGCTTAGACACAAGGAAAGAAGTCTCAAAGGTCATGCGCCTAATAAGAGTTAGGAATCAAAGCTAAAGAGTCTGACCTCTGAGCTTACACTCTTAACCTCTTTCTTTGCTAGTTCACCTCTTAATCATTAATGAATAATTAAAGCAGGTGAGGGATTACTGTCCTCCTTTAGCAATAACAGAATATATGCTTTATTCAGTACCTAACTCTATTTTATGCATTTCCCTAAACATTGGCTATGCCAAGACAGTATTCTTAACTAAAAGAAATTTGTATTTCATACAATGTAGCATTTTAAAGGTTTGATCAAAGATGAAAATGCCCCTTCCTCCAAAAAACAAGTAATAAAACATGTGGTTCTGGTATTGCAAAGCAATGAAATAGCAGAGTAACAGCCCATTGACCTGATATGAAATTGTCATTCCCCCAAAACATTTAGTGATGAAATTCCATAGTCTTTAAGTGACACATTTTTCTATGTTTCATGGGGGCCATATTATGGATCAATTTTCTTATGTATAAATGAAACCCAGTATCAATTGATCTATGATTACTAGAAAATATAACTATCTATTTTTTCAATAACTAGGTGAATGCATAATACTTTTTTATATTTGTATAACTGTGTAGTTAAAGTTATTGATATCAGTTAGGAAAGTTTTCAATACAAGGAATAGTAAACCTGACTGACATTTTTTTTAAACAATTAAGGGTTTTTGTCATTGTTTATTTTTTTATTTTTTATTTCTTTAATTTTCTAATTAAATCATAACTTTGTACATTGATGCATTTATGGGGTTCAGGGTACTGCTTTGATATACAATGTGAAATGCTTACATTGAACTAAGTAGCACATCCATCACAATTACACTCATTTCTTAATAGTTTTGAAATGTACCATTGCATCATGCACATTAGGTGAGGTCCCCCCAAATCGCCTCCTTCCTCCTGTATCCCCCCTCCCCTCCCTTCTCTCCCCTCTTTCCTTCTACTTTCTGGACTATAGTTATGTTTTGCCATTCATATGAGTGTGTAGGTGATTATATAGTAGTATTGAATATATTGGATACTCTTTTTTTCTATTCTTGAGATACTTTACTAAGAAAAATATGTTCCAGCTCCATCCAGGTAAACATAAAAGATGTGAAGTCTCCATCTTTTTATGGCTGCAGAGTATTTCATGGTGCACATATACCACAATTTGTTAATCCATTCATGGGTCGATGGACACTGGGCCTGTTTCCATGTCTTGGCTATTATGAATTGGGCTGCAATAAACATTCTGTTGCAAATGTCTTTGTCATAAAGTAATTTTTGATCATCTGGGTATATACATAGTAGAGGAATTGCAGGATCAAATGGTAGGTCTACTTTTAGGTCTACTCTTAGTTCCTTGAGTGTTCTCCAAACTTCTTTCTGAAAAGGTCGTATTAGCTTGCATTCCCACTAGCAGTGTAGAAGCGTTCCCTTCTCTCCACATCCATGTCAACATCTGCAGTTTGGGGATTTTGTGATGTGATTAGCCCACATTGTTGTTTATTTGTTTTTCCTTTCCTGGATGTAGGCAGCTGCTGGCACTGGATTAGTGACAGTGATGCCAGGTCTAAAACCCACTGATTGCTGTTGCTTCAGACATGATGTTCACATTCAAAACAAGAAGAAGAGAAAAGAAAAGATCCTTTATTTTGCTTCATTGAGAAAACAAAAAGCCTTCCTAGAAACCTCTCTGCAGTCATATATTTATAGCTTTTTGGCAGAAACTGGGTCAGCTGTCCATGTGTAGGTGGAAAAGAGGCTTGGAAGGTGGGAACATGAGAATCCTATTTGGCTCAGCCAATGGTACTTTACCTCCTGGGTGTGGCAGGAGCTGATATTGGATCTATAATAAGCAGTTATTATCACTATGAGTGTTCCTCTGAAATGTATTACCTAATTCTGGAAATATATTATGAGAAGTTCCTTGATATTCAATAGTTCTATTGGTAATTCAATAGAAAATATATATGTTGCTTATTAAATGGATAAATATGAATTTAATATCCACAGTGATCCTTTCTTTATATGTGATGACAATACTGACTGGTTTATTGAGTCCCCTATCATTTTTGTCCTTGTATTTTAATCAGTTTAGGGAAGAAAAAGATTAGTTTTTCTTTTTATTGATTTCTTAATCACAAATAGAAGTATCAGGTTACAGCAAAATCATCAATGCTTCTTCCTGGAACCACCCCAGCCTGCCTACCAAGAATGGAAGGAGTGTTGACATCCATGAAACTTACAACAAATATTGATGCAATCATATCACATCTAAAATATAAGTGCATTTCAAACTTATGTGGATTTTAAACAACCTGTTTTCATTGGCTTGTGGAAAACATCAAATAGCATACTGCATTAAGAACAAAATGTTCTTTAATCAGGATCAAAATTACAGTGTTATATTAATAACACAATTATATAGATGGAACAGTAAGGTTTATGAGCATATTCTTTAGAGAAAATATCCAAAGGTACCAGTGTGTTCATTATTAAAGGGTTTCTTTCCAGTTCACTGAATAAATGTAAATATTAAGAATTTGGCTTTATTAAGATTAAATCCTGAGAGGTTTTTTTTTTTTTTTTTACCTTCTATGCATACACAAAATGGTGACTATATTTTGGTATTCTGGTTTGAAACATATGGTGTGATATAAAAGCAAAGTTCCATCTGGCTGGTACAGTAAGTAATGGAATTAGAAGAGTTGGCCCCTGCTTCTTGATATGAATGATGGTGGTTTGTATAACAATTTTGGTTTGCACATATTACCGTTCATGCTTCTTTTCTTGGTGTATCTGTGTGGATATGCACACAGGAAAACATTTCCATCGTATTATGGCTTAAATAAAATAGAAAAGAATGTGTGTTTTGGACACACTGCTGGTGCCTGTGCAGCAGTGCCCTTGTCCCTTCTTGGCACCCTCCACAGGGGAACCATGTATTTATACAAGATGACGTTACCACGAGCCCAGGGAGAGTCTCCGTTATCCAAAGCCAGTCATGATAAACCTGGTCGACAAGCGACGGGACACAACCCAGCTCTGTCAAATGGAGGTGAAAAAACTTTGTGGAAAGGCTTTTTAGAAAAGTTTTCTTTCAACAAGTAGAAATACAGGGAAGAGCAGCTTTTCTCCTGGGCAGGCCCACGGGTGCATGTGATTTCTGGAAGTATGAGTGCCCCTGAAGGCAAAAGAGAGATGTGTGGGTGCCAGGTGGGAACAGACAACCCTCAACCCACCTTCCCAAGGATCTCAACAATAAGAGATTGCTTTCCCACAATTAAAAGATTTTCTATTATTTTCAGCTGAGTATATCCTAACCAAAACTCTTAGTCATACTAAAATATTCTAAAATCTGTGCCAATTCAAATTAAATTTAGGTTTTTTTTTTTTTTTACAGTAATCACAATTACAGAATTTAAAACAATAGTGTATGTGTGTTTGTGTGTTCATTACATTCTTATATAACCCCTGGAAGAATTTTGATCTAGATTCTCATGATAACCTTACATTGTGACTATTTGACCTTTTTAGCTTCAATAATATCATAATAAATATATATAGTTTTTTATCTTAGAAACTCATTACTTTGTCTATAATGTATCAGTGTTAAAGTACATAGCTCTTTTGATACTGTTATTTTATAAGATATTTTAAGTTATTAAACATGAAGGAAATAATGTTATTTTTAATCAACTTCCTATAAGGTTTATAGGTTTTCTTGATTACTGTGTAGTATCGCATTGTTTTATACATCAATATAAAACCAATTATTGATAGTTTCAAACCAATCACTACTCTCTTTATTCCAGAGTTGATAAAGAATCCAAAGAATGTGGGTAAAGCATTCTCTGCCAATACATTAGTGTAATTTTTTGGATAATTCACTTGTTTTAAGTATTTCTAAAATAAAATTACCAAAAAACCTCAAGTAAAAGAACTTTTAAAAATACTAATTGATAAAATTTTACCTAATGTGAAAGATGGGAAAAGTAATCATTTTAATATAATATTTTAATGTCTAAGTTTATACATCTGAAATTAATAAAGTTAGTACAATTAATAACACATGGTCATTCTTAAGCTACAGAGTCACAGAAATATAAACACATTAAAATCACCCAGTGGATCCTAGCTGTACCTCACAAATCTTGGCTAGTTTTTCATAACACAAAATAGTGAGCATTACCCCAGGCATTTGAGGGCCTGGATAAATCATCATGTCAATGGGAATCTTGTGAAGAACTCAGAGCTGTAGCTTGTCTTAGGAAAAGACTACACCAATCCTAAGAAAGAGAGAGAGAGAGACAAATGGGCGTCCTTCTCCAGCCCTATTAAGAGACTGTCCCCCACTTTTGGTGGAGTGCTGCTTGAGAACATGTCCTGACTTAATTTTCTGGTTTCTTTTTGTCCTTGCTTTTGACTTAGCCTTGGTGTCAGGAAATTCTTCCCTTAAAGCCTCTATCACTTGTGCTTGAATTTAAACACATTCCCTTCTCTGTAATCAGTGAGAGAAGAGCAGCTGATCACCATCTTCTATATACTAAACCTTGGAGCCTTTTCTTCTGAATAAATGATACTACTTCACAGAATCGTAAAATTAGATGGGGCGTTGAAGTCATCCCATCCTTTCCCTGCCTTTAGACAAGACTATCCGTCTTCCCTTTACCATCCTAAATGAATGAGCAAATTCATCCTATTTTTAAAAAAGATCAAGAGAAAACTAATCAAAAGCCTCCAACAGTCGCACATTCCTCTGATGAGAAACCCTCACTTTCAGGAAATCATCATCATTATCATCAAATAGCATTTTCCAAACACCCACATGTGCAAAATATGTTTGTGCATTCAGACCTTAAATAGGGCCCTGGAGGCCCGGAAGAAAAGGTTGCAGAGAGCTGCAAAGGTTCACCAACAGCTCTGGACTCTGTGCAAGGTGCTGCTAGAGTCCAGCTCGTGGCCATAACCAGACCTACAGCAAGCCCATCAAAGACAAATTATTTTTAAAAGACATTCCAGAAACTCCAGGGGATTTTCTTTCTTTTTCTTTTCTTTTCTTTCTTTTTTTTTTTTTTACTTAGGAAAATGGCTTTATAGTTAAAGAATAAATCCATTTCATTTTATTCTGTTGAAATATTAGGACTGAGTAAGGACTGTCAAACTCCAGTCTAATAACCAAAGTATGAGGCAGGTAAAGATGCAATGTATTAAATCTAAAACAAATCTACATTAAAACGTCAGCATTTGCAATACGTATAACAATCAATTACCTCTATTACAAAGCGGGGGAGAAAAGGATGTCTGTGAAAACTGCCAGTCTCCTCCATTTCCCGCTTCTCTTTCATCTCCCTGGATGGAGAGCCAGAGCCCAAAGGCTGCCCTGAGAGGTTCCAGCTCCCCATTCATGGCTGGGATATCTTTCGGAATCTTTTTTTTTTTTTTTTTGAGAGGGAACCTCAAGCTATCCCCCCTGGGCAGAGTGCCATGGCATCACAGCTCATAGCAACCTCCAACTCCTGGGCTCAAGTGAGTCTCCTGCCTCCGCCTCCCAAGCAGCTGGGACCACAGGCACCCACCACAACGCCCCGCCATTTTTTGGTTGCAGCCATCATTGTTGTTTGGCGTGCCCGGGCTGGGGATTCGAACCTGCCACCTTAGGTGTACGTGGCTGGCGCCTTAGCCGATTGAGCCACAGGCGCAGAGCCATCTTTCGGAATCTTGACCTTCCTGTCCAGCAATTCCTAATCTGGGAGTGTCACTGATTTCTGCTACATTTTATTTAAGCAACTTACTTGGAGGTAAGCTTTCTCTTGATTTAAAAATAAAATTAAAAATAAATAAATAAATAAAATTAAAGGGGAAATTGTTAACTTAAATATTCGGGGAGGGACGATTTTGACTAGGGCGGCCCTCTGGGCCCTGCCTTCATCCACCTTTTTTCACTCAGCCAGGGGACCAGGGAACAAAGCCCACTGACTAAGGTCCCTTGTCATCCATGCTCTCTTCTCACTGGGTCGGTCTCTCAGCTGCAGTCCATTGCTCACCTTTCAAAGAGCTTCTTGTAGCTCTGAAAGTTATCACTGCACTCAAAGTGCAGCAGCTGGCCCAGCTCTAGGCAAAACCTGTGTTGTACCTCAACAACTTTCAAATATTTTGCTGCATAAGCTCAAGAATTTATTATGATTACAGTTGCTGTTCAGTTTTGACTTGGGCTCCTAAAGTGTGGCAGGCAGCCCATTCCACATGTCACTGCATCATGCCTATGCCACGGGTAGTAGGCACTATCTAGCAAGATTTTACCATAAACATAAAATATGTTAATAGAATATCAAACACTGTCGGCATGTAGATCTTATTTTATTTCTAGTGCATATTTATTTTCTATTCCCCAAACTTACTCAAGGCTTAAATTTTCTTCTACCAATAATTAACATGGTTAAATTTTTTAGGGAAACAATAAAATAGTGAACTGCTCTGTTAATATTATATCTCTATATTTGAATGAAAAGAATGCATCCCTTGGCACTTCCATTTATTATCACATTTAACCCTCTGAATTTTATGTTAGCCAAGCACTGTAGCTTGTACCTATAATCCCAGCTATGCAACAGGCTGACACAAGAGGATCAATTGAGGTCAGGGGTTTGAGAACAGCTTAGCAGCATAGCAGCCTAGCAAGAACCCCAGCTCTAAAAAAATGAAAATAAAAATAAACTTTCGTGGGTGGCGCCTGTGGCTCAAAGGGGCAGCCACCAGCCCCATATGCTGGAGGTGGCAGTTTCAAGGCCAGCCCCGGCCAAAAACTGCAAAAAAAAAATTAAATAAATAAATAAATCTTCCTAATTACATTGTAAGGCAAAATATTTATTCTCTCTCTTTCCTGAGAAATTGAGCCTTCTTTAACAAGCTGAATTCAACTGTACATTGATATACTTAATTTAGTCTAAGAAACGGCATGTTTCTTAGAATGTTAGACTTTTAGGTATCAAAAATGTCCTAACAGCTGAATATTTGTTGCTGATTTATTGCTATTATAATATGCAGAATGGAATTTGTTTTAAGAAAAGGTGAATATGTAGTCCTCATTTATCTTATATTTCCACAGAAATCAATCTGTCTTTAAATGTCCCTAAATGCTTCATCATAGCCTTTAAAGGAATTTCCACTGATTGCCTGTTTTGGGTGTCAGTCTTGATCCCTCTGCTGACTGTTCAGGAGTTAAGGTCAGTACTGTACTTAACTGTGTTAGTAATTTGGGAGGTATTGAAAGCGTGTCATTAATCTCACTATTTGTAAGGTTACTTCCCTTTGAGCCATGGCCTGGAATTTGATTCCTTTGATTTCAATTTCTCAGAGCATCCAGATGTTTTGAATACCGCTTTCAGTACTTTGCAAAAAGTTGGGAATGTTCCCTTGTCCACCCAGGCCCAAGCCTTGGGGTGTCTTTGCTGACTTCTCACTATCAGGAGGGAGTGGCCTGTTCTGCACATCTAATTCCTCGGAGCTCTCCCTATGTCTGTTTTGGACAACTGAGGACTGCTCTGAGTTTGTTCCTTTTGTGCTATAAACTGTAAACCTACAAAGATGAAAAAAAAAGTCAGTAAAATAAAATTATAAGTTCTGTTTAACTTAATCAGGACACAAAATTTTAAACACATATCTCTGGAGAAACATATATTACAAAGTGATCTAGAACAGGACATTTGGAAACAAATTTATTCTTCTTTGTACAGAGACATACTGCACATTTCAGACCTTAATATACCATAGTTATTGTCCTCAACTGTTAGCATCAATGTCTGCTAGAAAGAAAATTATTACATTGCTGAGATATGGAACTTAAGATTTATTTTAAATTTTCAAAAGAATAGCCCTTAGTGTAATAAACTTCCACAAGAACAGTATAGGATTTTGTCCTAGATATTTTTATTAATTGACATTTTCAATGGTTATGAATCAAAATTTAAGTTAGAATTTGGTTGGGTAATAACAGAGTTCATTGATTTCAATTCAATTCAATTCCTTGAAGTTCATGATTAGGTAATTTGGAAAAGACTATAAATAATCCGTTTCCTTCCAGAAATATTTCCTTCTATATTTCTAGAAGTATTCTAAAAGAACTGCTAAGTTACAGGGTATAATTGAGTAAATTTGGAAATCAATAAAAATGTGGGAAACTCTTGTCTTTGAGAATAAATGATTCAAGTGAATTTTATTATTTATATTATCATTTTGTATTTCGATGTTGTTATGTGTGAACAGCAGTAGATATACTCTTTAAAACACTTTCAGAAATTAATAACTAAACAGACCTTTATTTTCTTTTGATACAAATTTGTCTAAGTGTGTGAGGTGATTTTATTATGTATCTTTCTTATTATTATCGCTTCCCATTCTGAGCATAAATGGCTTCCAAAGTGTAAATATTCAAAGGGAAACATTAGCCCAGTGTAAATCTGGGTGGCATCTGTAGTTGATGGTAGACTGATGGTGAGAACTGTTGATCAGTTTGATGGAAGTATTTCGGATTGCATGCGAAAACCCCACACTGTACCCCAGAAGTGCATTAATGTACATGGTTACCATTCAATACAATTAAAAAAAAAAAAGAAAAAAAGAAAAAAAATACATGTATAATTATCAAAAGAGCATGATACTGTTTTAAGATAGACTAATAAATAAATGGAAAACGAAAAAAAAAAATGTCAGATTCAGCAGCATGAAGCTTCCACATGGCTGCCCAACTGGAAGGAAGTCTCCCTTGTTTCACTGTTATGTAAATTTGTGCTGGTTCTCAGGTTAATCAACAACGTGGGCTGGAACCATTCCTGAAACAGATACATGACTTGTTTTTTGTAATGTAATTCTGAAAATTAAACCGTATGTTTTTCTTAGATAGAACTTAAATATTTGTGGTCATCCAGTCTAAATAACAGAAAATTTTTGGTCAGCCAGTATAATCTTCTTTTCCAAGCAGTATATACCAGTCTTGTCTGTACACCAACAAAATTACATCTAGAAAACTGGTTTCTAATCTAGGAGAATCCCAGTTAGCTTTTACAACATTTTAGTGCCTTCGTCCACTTAAATCATTTCAGCCAGGACCTTAAAAACCTCCTTTAAAAGCATTTACCATCACCTGTTGGGAAAGCTGGATTTAAGCAAGATGCATTTTATTAATCAAATCCATGAGGCAGTCAAGACATTGCTTCTTTTGGAATGAAAGGAAAAGAATGATTTCACAAGCAGATGAAAATTACATATGTAACTCTACTTCTCTGGGCAGGCTCCAGGACACGTTGAATCTTGAGTTTTTCCATTTTGAAAGGCTTGCCAAGTCGGTTCTCAGACATTTCATGAAACAAGTTGCTGTGAAGCTACATCAAACACTATTCTAATTTTTGACAGGGTGCTCTATATAATCGCACATACCTGGCTTATAGAGCAGGGTAAACGAACATTCACTGAAGAACAAAAAGACTAGCATTACAATTCTTAAAGATTTCAAAAATCAGTGATCATATGTACAGAAGGAGAAGAGGCCATTTATCATTACTGTCACTTTGATCTCAAGAAAGAAAAGAAAACCCAGAACAACGTTGGATATAACATCACAGCTGATATTACTCGCGTTAGAATTTATAAAGTGTTTTACTCTTCCATCATTTCAACTAACTCGCACCATGTCTCATGCAGCTGATATTAATATTATATATTAAAATTATTCCATTTGAAAATGGAGAACTTGAGGGTCAAAGAATGTAGGTCCTTTTCCAAGGTCATGCAAATGATAAGTGATTGTTTTATGAATATACCTCAAAAGATTGAGTGTGAAATCTGTTTTTTCCATTCTATTGTGATGTATATTTTACTAATAATATATACAATTACAAGTTGGAAAATAACCCTTATTAAGTTAGTGCAATCAGCATATGTTCACAATATTTCTAAAAGTGATTTCTAAATATTTTGGGCAGAATGATGTGTAGAATATCTACTTTTGTTTGCTCACTTGAAGCAAATAGAAACCCTCTGAGTCAACACGTTCTCAGTGATTATAGGGGTTAAGCAATATTTCTTGAGATTATTTGAAATTAGGTAAATATACATTGGAATCACTGGCTTTGGGTTGAACAAGTATTTGTTTGGGAGGCTGAGGTGCGCATGGGACAATTTGGGGCATCCTGTCCTCTACTTCCTAGATGCCAGGAGTACTCACAGTTTAGACAGCTCCAAATCTTCAAAAATTGCCAAATTGTGCTTAATTAATTTACCTTAACTGTCAGGATGGATTTGTTGTAATTTAGCAGAGTCATTAACCCCTTTTAATAATAGCATTTGGTATGTATTGATATGCTATGTCATTTTCTAATCCAATTAATTCTATGTATGCAGTGACTAAAACAGACATTATTTCAGACATCCTTTCTAATCTTCCTTTCTTTTTTTTTTAACAGTTGTTTGAACCCACCACCTCTGGTATAAGGGGCCTTTAGGTGCTGCTCTCACTTTTGATTTTTTTTTAATTTGTTTTTTTTCTTTTTCTTTTTTTTTTTTTTTTTTTTAGACAGAGTCTCACATTGTCACCTTGAGTAGAGTTCTGTGATATTGTGGCTCACAGCAACATCAAACTCTTGGGCTCAAGCTATCCTCTTGCCTCAGACTCTTAAGTAGCTGGGACTACAGGCATCCCCCATAATGCCGGGCTAGTTTTTTAATTTTAATAGAGCTGGAATTTTGTTCTTGCTCAGGCTGATCTCAAACTCCTTAGCTCAGGAGATCCACCTGCCTTGACCTCCCAGAGTGCTAGGATTACAAGCGTGAGCTAACACACCTGGTCTCTCTGATTCTTCTTTTTATAATTTTTTTTTTTTTAGATTATTTTCCAGCATATTCCTTTAGGGAGAAAATGGGTTACTCACATTCTTTGCACATCTTGTAGGTCAGATACTGACTGCCCTTTTGTTCTAGACTATCTTTTCAAGGATGTTTATGTAGCAAACGGTTGTAGAATTCTTGTCTCCCTACAAATCAAGGTATTAATACAAACAAGCTTATGCCCCATTATAAAACATTCAAGTTCCTGACATTCAGCTTCTTCTCCTATAATACAACTCCTTGTACGCTGATTTGATCTGATTATCTGTTGCTCTGTGGGAATCAGAAAATGGCAAGCCCACAAATATGATACACTCTAGCTACTGCTATTACTTAGAGAGGTGCATTGTCTTTGAGCTCTGACCCAGGAATCTCATTGCCACCTATCAGCATCTATTTAGCTATATTAGCTTGATTTTTATTTTTCAAGTAAAGTAAAATCTCCAATCCTTGGCATTTCTTAATATATATATATATATCTTGACATGGATTTAAAATGAGATGTTATTTATGTCTCCAAACTCCAACTATTACATATATGACTTCAGTATATCCTTATAGATTATATCAAATGAAATTTCTTTTTGGAGCTTTGGGAATAGTATTGCTAAGGATGTCATCACGATATCACAGGCCTTAATCTGCTTATACAAGATATCATCACCATAAAGACAAAGCTTTTCTTTACTTAAACAATAGTTTCCTTTCATTTTGTAGACATCACAGAAGTTATAACTTACAATATTTGCATGCTTGCTGTGTGTTTTAAGAAATGAAATCTTTTTTTTTTTTAGCCAACCTATAGCAAATGTATAATATCATTTGGTCATAACTTGGGGTGTTATCCTTATCATTGATTGGTTATTTTTCTACTTTTCATCAATGGGATAATTGAGGAAATAAAATTTTTTAAAAAATATATCAGCCTCGTAAAAGGTTTACACATAGAAAGTCACTCCGGAAAAGTTATTATTAATGAAGTAAAAAAAGAATCACCAAACCAATCTCCTTATATGTCACTGGATCTGTTGTGTTTTCCCTCAGGATTCTGGGTTAGTAGATAATTCATTTACACACGTGTGTTTTGCTGGTTAGTTAATTGAGGGGATTGAGGTAAAACGGTAATAATATCAAGTAGGGAAAATAAATGGATTAATTTTTTAATGTAATATAATAACAGCAACCGTGAAGGGTGCTATATTGATTAATTTGTGTACAGTTCTCTCATTTATTTGTTTTATTCTTTTTGTGTAAATTTTTAGAGCATCTTAGGCTTTTATAGATCATATTGGTTTGTTAATTAAATGCATCTACTCATAATCTTATTTTATGCATCTCTGTTCATTTTCACATATTTGGAATGACATTAAAAGATTTTCTAGGTAAATCTACCCTTTATATTCTAAAGATGAATATTGTCATCATTATTACCTGACTAAAATGTCTGAAAAAGAAAAAAAATCATGATTGTATTGCTTCTCATTTTTTCAAAATTCTGTAGAAGCACATGCATGAACCTGGATCCCAGAGTTGGACAATAGATCCAAGATACAATGCAGAAAAATTGTCAGTATTGGCAGTTATTAATGACACCCAGTGATACGAAACAACCAAATAAGAGTGAAAAATGACCTTATTTAATTGATGCTTCTGGGAAATTTAGGTAGGTGTCGGAGGTCATGGAAGGAACGGGGCCAGTTACCAGATGGCCAATCAATATGTCTTTCAGTTCTGTAATTTTGAAATATATGGTATTTTAAATGTTTACTTGGTGAGTTACATTAAATCAAGAAACTGTCTGTGGGCTTTGTTTTTGAGGGGCGGTGTAAAAGTGCTCTGGTTTGAGTGCTCCCGTGTTGTTCATCCCCATTCATCCCTGGCATTCTGGTGTAAGACTCTAAGGAAAACAGGAAAAGGTTCATTTCAGAAAATGTAGCATTTTTAAGACAATTTTAAGATTTTAAATAAAATTTCTCTACGTATTTGTGTCAGTAATAGTAGACAAATTATATATATCAAACCTCTTAAATCAACTTATATAAAGCACAACACTAATAGTAAAACAAAACAAAAAATGAAACTAAAATGAGGCCTGTGTTTGGATCTGACCCAAAATGACCATTAAAGTTGTAAATTCTCCCATTGAATTGATAACAATGGAAGCAGTTCTCTAGACCCATGGAAATGCCAACATAATTCTAAGCAGTAACATCCCCTCCAAGTGCTCTGACACTTTGATTCTGGTTTTTATAAGTATGAGTACACCCTTGATTTTGAGGGACTAGTTTGCAGATGGTGCTGAACTGGAGTGCACGAAATCTGAGGAATTCTTTGCTGCCTGTCCCTGGGCTGGCACAATGCTTTCTCTATTTAGTATTTATCTGTTTCACACATCTAAAATGATAAATTTTCTGAGCAGATGTGCAATCCAAGGGTGTTATCTTTTTCCAGATACAGTCGTGTTTATTGACCATTTGCCCTCAGAGTTTTCTCTGATGGCCTCTATGGCCATTCCAAGGCAGGCACCCATTACATAGTTGAGGACCGCAGGGATAGGGTGCTCTGCCACAGTACAAATTGAATCCAGTGACCCAGCACCTCTCTGCTCACTCCTATTCACCTGTTAACTCCTGCCCATTCGTTAGTGGTTCTGCCGCTGAGACGATGGGAAGATGGGACCCAGCAAGGCACGTTTTCTGAGGCTTCATTCTAACTCCAGGCTAGACTCTGCAAAAAAGCACCTGCTGGCTTCACCAGGCACAAATGCAGAGTACTTCTGGTGGGGTTCTCTGCGTGTTCCTCGGAGACTTCTGTTGTAAAATGAATCTGAAGTCACCAAACACTATTGACAGTTCTGAGTAAGTGATTTGATTTCAGTCCTTCCATTTTTCCCATTTCCTTCCTTCCTTCCTTCCTTCCTTCCTCCCTTCCTCCCTCCCTCTCTCCCTCCTTTCCTTCCCTCCTTCTTCTCTCTCTTTCTTTTTTTTTAGAGAGAGACTTTCTTTCTTTTGCCCTGGGTAGGGTACTGTGGCAGCAACCTCAAACTCTTGAGCTCAAGCTATCCTCTTGTCTCATCCTTCCTAGTAGCTAGGATTAAAAGTGCCTGACACAACACCTGTTTTTTTTTGGGGGGGGGGATTTTTATTATTTTTATTTATTAAGTCATAGCTGTGTACATTAATGCAATTATGGGGTACAATGTGTTTGTTTTATATACAATGTGAAATACTTTCATCAAACTGGTTAACATAGCCTTCACCACATTTTCATAGTTATTCTGCTAAGGTATTTATATTCTACCCTTAGTAGATTTAACACGTACCCTTGAGACAAGGTCTCACTCTTGCTCAGGTTGGTCTCAAACTCTTGAGCTCAAGTAATACGCCTGCCTGGTTCTCTCAGAGTGCTAGGATTATAGGAGTGAGCCACTGCTGGCTTCAGTCTTTCAGTTTTGATGAACTGCCTTTTTGTTTCTGTATATCAGGCCCAAGATTTTTATTTTGAAAAAATTTCAAACCTATAAAAAAATTGAGATAAACTACAAGGAATACTAATGAATACCTTTCACTCATATTCACCAGCCATGAATTTTTCACTTCAGCATTTTGTGTGTCATTAACTCTATATGGTCACCTATAGCCAGGAGAAACTTATGTTTATTGGCCTTGGCCTTCAGCCTGTACTATTATTTTATATATACATATATATAAACATACACACACGTGTAGACATATGTATGTGTATGTATGTATATAAGTGTATATGTGTGTGTGTATATAATATATATATTTTCTATTCACAAGTGGAAGTTAAAGCACAAGTTTAGTCAGTGTTTGGCAGCTGACACGTTGCCATGATGGAAGTAGGTCCTCGGGCAAGTTGGAGTTCGACCTTCTACCTCCCCGTCCATCTACATCTGTACGTCTATCTACTTGCATTGTGCGCACACGCGCGCGCGCACACACACACACACACAGGGTATTATTTTTCTAAGCCCTTGAAATGTTTATTGTAGAAATCATGACACTTTTTGTCACACATATGAAAATCAGTTATAACTGAATCATACCTGATTTACTTATGCTGCTATTTTCTTATAATTTTTTTTTTTTGGTCCAGGGTGAAATCCTGGCTTACACATTATATTTGCTTATTTCTTTTTTCTTCTTTATAAATTTAGCCTCTTCAGCCCAACAGAGAGTGGCTTCTTATTTGGGTGGTGGCTTGGTTTACCTAATTTCCATAACACTGAAGTTTTGGAGCATCCACAGTGGTTGTTACTGGAGAGTCCCACATTCTGGAGTTGCTGCATTGCATCCTTATGGTAAAGGCATGTAAAGCATTTTTGGTAAAAATACTACATCTTTGGTAAGATCTAGAATACTTAGAGCATCGTTAACAAGAGTCACATAATTTTATGTTCTTCCATTATTGATGATGCTAGTTTTTTGTGTTTTTTTTTATTTTATTATTTTTTTTTTGAGACAGAGTCCACTTTGTCACCCTGAGTAGAGTGCTGTGGCATCATAGCTCACGGCAACCTCAAACACTTGGGCTCAAGCAATCTCTTTGCCCTTGCCTCAGTCTCCTGAGTAGCTGGGACTACAGGCACTCGCCACAATGGTCAGCTAGTTTTTTTTATTTTTGTTGTTGTTGTTTTTGTTATTGTTGTTGTTGTTGTTGTTTTTTCAGTAGAGATGGAGTCTTGATTTTGTTCAGGCTGGTCTCAAACTCCTGAGTTTAGGCAATCTACCAGCTTAGGCCTTCCAAAGTGCTAGTAGTATAAGGCGTTAGCCCCTACGCCTGGCCTCTGGTGCTAGTTTTGATGACTTGATTATGGTCATAACTGATAGGTGTCTCTATTATAAAGGGGGATGTGTACATATTTTTAAACAGGAAGTAAAGAATTGCTATCTTGTGACAATGTGGGTTCATTCTTTTTCGTAAATGCTTTCATCACTGGTTTATGTCAGCTAAGACTGGTCCTTGCCAAAATCAGTTATTATGGATTGGGAAGTGTTAATATTTCTAGTTTTGCCATAACCCTTATATTTATTAGTTGATATTCTTCTATAAAAACTACATTTCTCATATGCATATATAAAATACGTATTCTATATATACACACACATATATAATTTATCTTCCTAAGTCATATATTTAGTGTATTTTAAATATTTTAAGCATCTTGAAAATTTTAAAGAAACGTAATAAAGTAGAACACATTCTGTAACTTCTATATTAACACATTTTGATAAAAATAAGTAATATTACATAAAATCATAAAAGTCTTTCAGTCTGTACATATATAATTTTATTTTGTTTCCTTTCAAAGCAATTTTTGTTAAAAGTAGAAAGAAACAAAATCCACTGTATCATGAGCTTCAGTTTTCTATTCAAACTGAGAGCAGCTTATCTGCAGAAATGGAGCACTCATTTATTCAGCCGAACTTCCCCGAGGACCCACTTCCATCATGGCAACATGTCAGCTGCCAAACACTGACTGAACTTGTGCTTTAGCCTCCACTTGTGAATAGGAAATATATATATTATATACACACACACATATACACTTATATACATAGATACACATACGTATGTCTACACGTGTGTGTATGTTTATATATATGTATATATAAAATAATAGTACAGGCTGAAGGCCAAGGCCAATAAACATAAGTTTCTCCTGGCTATAGGTGACCATATCACTTGCATTTATTATAACACACTTTTCATTCATGGGATTCACACAAAGTTGTAACATAACATCAGAAATGCCTATGGAGTTCGCTATGATTTATAATGGTACATAATATCCCTACAAGGCATTATATTTTCCTTTGAGGATTGGTTGTTTCTATGGAAAAAGTTTCAGTCTCTAAAAGTTCAAAATTCAATTTCAACCAACAAAATGTCTAAGTAATTGTATCCCTTCTGCCATCTATTATCATCTATTGACTAGACTCTCATAACAATTTTCCTAAAGGAACTGTAATAACATACAATAAAAACATCATATCCTTATGGGATCATGTTGTGTATTTGCTTTTGCTTAATCCTTTGACATCTGTTGGTGAACTTTTAGAACAATAATGATAATTTACATAGTCAAAACTAACAAAGGATATTTCTATCCTATGTGATAATAAAGATAACACTTGTTTAGTAAAATATTTGTTAGATGTAGCACGTCAAGAAAGCACCAATTCTGAAACAAAAGATACAGGACTTAAATGTTGCTCCATCGTGTTTTAGATCTATGACTTGGTCAAGATGCTTATGTTCTCCTATATGTCTATAAAGAGGGGTGGTAATGCACAATAAAGATTGTGACAGGCTGTAAAATGCTAGAAATCATATGTATAAAGCCCAATTCATTGTAGTAATTTTCTTTTTAATCCAGGGATGCTTGCAGCTAAACAACTTTAGAGGTGAATGGCCCCATATTCTCCTGAGCCAATCTCCAAATTCTAGCTGAACTCAATTGATACACCCTTAAAAATAGCAATTCAATTTATTTTACAAAAAAAGCCCTGTAAAGAGGTAGGCACCAGCATTGTAATTCAATTTAAAGACCTGATTTTGAGGTACAAATTTAAGTAAATGTCTATACTCTTTCAAGGCAGAATCCAAGTTTTCTCCAACTTTATCTCATCCCAGTCAGAAAAACAGCCGAATATCTTCATTTTTTTTTTCCATTAAATGTTTTTATACCATGTTTGAAACTTTTGATTAAGTTGGCATTGTAAGAAACCCTTTTCTATTTTCTTTCATGTTATTCTTGACAAGCCTGAATTCGTAATTCTGGCTGCATAACAGGCGCGTGTTTTTGGTACATTCATTTATCATGGAATGAGTCACTTGGCTGTTTTTGTTTCCACTTTATTCTGAAAGTCGTCCACAGAAGCATTACAAGAATGTGGGGCTGCAGCAAATAAATTCCCATGCCCATCCGCACTGTGTCTCTTCAGCCAATCTACCCTCTCTGTGTATAACATCACCTCTGAACGATGGTGAGTAATGCCTGGAAATAAAAGAATGGGTTCAGATAAAACAGAATTTGCCACCTCTCGAAACAGTCACTCTACATTTAATATGAAGTCAAATAATCTAACATAGATTTATTTCTTATGGCTTTTGCCCTGGGCTTACCAACTACGAATGTTTTCTGGACAGTGTCCTTCTTTGCTTTTTGTTTGTTGGCTTTTACTGTTGTCCTAATTTTAAATTCTAAGCCTCTGCATGTTGTGTTTATAAGAAGGATTCTCAATTTTCTACTTAACCATTTTCAGTGTTCCAGTGAGGAGAGAAGAGTCAATAAAATATGTTTACATAAAAGAAAACATCTATTTTTATTGTACTTTTATTATTAATTAATTTATAGTTTATAATGAATTTATCACTAATTAATTAAAAGTATAATAAAATGAAGTCTAATTATCAATACAAAGTGGGCAATGCCATTTGTGCATTTGAATATATTCATATAATTTAGCCAACAGGAAACAAAAAATTATATGAAAATTCTGACTCAGGACCTTCATTGTTACATGATAGCAGAGAATCTGCTATCTGGAAAGGAGAAAGTCCTCAGAGGAAAATGCAGTTGTTTAAAATGTTTTAGGATGCAGGATATTTCTGGGGGAAGCACATTTTTATTCGGGAACCTAACATACAAATAAAACCATTAAAAAGGAGCTTTCTGTTTACAGTGTGGGGACCTGGTCCTACTTCATCAGGCTTTTTCCAAATACTGAACTGCCGGAGACCTTAATGCTGTCTTCTAGGAGCCCAGATTAGAAATCCTTGCACCAGGAACAGTTTGATATAAAAACCATGAATGGAAACATATAAAAGAACAATTCACCCTTCATGATCTCCCCCATTAGCTGCCAAAATTCCTACAAGACGATCTTTGAATCAGTTCTTTCTGGTTTTCAGAACGGTTTCTATAGATTCTTTTTGGGCACTTACTAGCCACTTGCCAGGGCGAGCTGTCTCAAATAGAGTTCTGGATGGGCTCCAGCTCCTGGGAGGTGTGTACTCTTATTCCCAACATGGCCTGCATGTCGGGAAGAAGAACTGCTATTTCTCAGTTTTTAAATTAAAAAAAAAAAAAAGTGCCAACCATCGAGTCTAGGATCATTGCGACTTTTATTAGTTTCCTGTTCTTATGGATAATCAAATAACAAAATTGAGGATTATTTCTTCAAATGTATGGTGTTTTGCCTTATAAAGCTGGTAGAAGTGAGAATGTGTATTTTAAATTCTGAAGGCAGCCTTTATGTATCCACAGGGAATAATGTATTTTATCTCTCTCTGTACATGTTTCAATAAGGACCATTTAAAAGTTCTCACACATCAATAAAAATAACTGAGCTAGAAATTGCTTGTTGAAAAATTTATAAGCATAATACATATTCAAAAGAATGATATGATATTTTATTTTTGTGGAATGACACAGAAAGAATCACAAATGTAGAGCTGTCTAATAATGAACCACACAATCAGAATAAGAAAAGTTGAATTTCTTATCCCTGGGAATATGCAATGAGTTGGTGGCCATGGATGCTGATACTGTTGAAAAATTCCTATATCCAGTAGGAATCAAAGCAAGTTGACCTCCATTCTTCTTTCCAAAAATGCTGTATTAGTTTGCAGTCCCACCAGCAGTGCAGAAATGACCCCTTCTTTCCATATCCATGCCAACATCTGCAATTTGGGGATTTTGTGATGCGGGCTAATCTTATTGAAGTTAGGTGATATCTCAAAGTGGTTTTGATTTGCATTTCACTAATGATTAAAGATGATGACCATTTTTCATGATTTGGTTGGCTATTTGCCTGTCATCTTCAGAGAAGTTTCTCTTTAAGTTCCTTGCCCACAAAGAAATGGGGTTCTTTTGTTCTTTTTTTATTGATTAACTTAAGTTCTCTGTAGATTCTAGTTACCAGAACTTTGTTAGGAATCATAACCTCCAAAAATCTTCTCTCATTCTGAAGGCTGTCTGTTTGCTTTACTTACAGTGCCCTTAGATGTGCAGAAGCTTTTTAGCTTGCTCAGATATCCATAATATACTTTTTGTGTTGCTTCTATTGCCAGGGACTCCTCATAAAATATTTTCCCAGCCCAATATCTTCAAGCATTTTCCCTGAAGATTTCTCAAGGAACCACAAGTAGACCTACCATTGGATCCTTCAATTCTGTGACTAGGTATCTACCCAGATGAACAAAACTCATTTTACAACAAAGATATTTGAAACCAGAATGTTTATTTAAGCCCAATTCATAATTGTCAAGTCATGGAAGCAGCCCAAATGCCTCTGAACCCACAAAAGGATTAACACATTTTGGTATATATACACCATGCAATACTTTGCAGCCATAAAAAGACAAAGATTTTACATCTTTTATGTTTACCCGGATGGAGCTAGAACATATTCTTCTTTGTAAAGTATCTTAAGGATGGGTAAAAATTATTCAATGTATTCAATACTATTGTGAAACTAATACATAATCACTTACATATTCATACTAATGATAAAACACAAATATAGTCCAGAATGAAGGAAAGGAGAGTAGGGAGACGGGAGGGGAGAGGGGATGGTGCATGGAGGGAGGGTACTTGGTGGGATCTCACCTAATGTGCACAATGCAAGGGTACATTTCAAAACAGCTATGAGTACATTATACATGTCTTACCACAAAAAATAAGTAAGTGAAGTGATGGTTATGTTAATCAGTTTGATTTAAGGATTCCACATTGTATACCAAACCATTACATTGTGCCCAATAAATGTATACAGTGATGACTTAATAAAAATTAATTTTAAAGAAAGATAGCCTGTGTAATCTCTGCTAAATCTATTATTGTATTAATAAAACACACCTGGCTTGCTTATCAAAAAGTATGCAAAGTAACAGATATTGACTTTACTGACTGGTAGTCACAATTTTGATAATCTTTGATAACCTACTTATTCTGTAGAACATTTCCTTACAAAATTTATAGATTAACCCCTCTTGTTGCATTTGGCTAATTCAATCCAAGTCTTTATTATGGCATGTCATGAAATCAAACTTCGGACCTATTATCTGTGTTCAATAACTATGAAAAAGCAGAGCATCAAATTCTGATGATTTCATACAAAAACGAAATGATTTAGAACAGGTGTCCTCAAACTATGGCCCACTGAGGACATTTATCCGGCCCACCGGGTGCTTTTTTGCCCCTGCTGCCTGTCCTACTCAGCAGCCGACTTGTCCCAGGGCCTGGCCATCCAACAGTCTGAGGGACAATGAACTGGCCCCCTGTTTAAAAAGTTTGAAGACTCCTGATTTAGAATAATCTTCATGGTGGCTTGTTAAGTTTTGTTGTACATATACCCAAAGAGGAAAAAGGAAGAAAACTGTAAATTTTTCTTCAATATTATTTAATAAAATGTAGTTTGGAAAATTTAAATATCTCCACTAATTCAACTTTTACAAGTTTCCTAGTGTAGTTCCTGTTTAGTATATTAATGTAATATTGATTTTAATAGAGAGACTCGCCACTGCTTGCTGATTTCAATATGTTTAAGCAATAATACATCTATTGAGAATCAATTTTGCCTAAGAGGCCTATATGTCTTCTGACTTGACTGCTCTCTGATTCTGAGTGAGTCACCTTGCTGGCTGCATTAGCTGTCTGGGGCCACCTGAAGATGACTTAGTGGGTTAAGGGGCCACCTGGTAGGCAGAAGCACTTGTGTGACTGTCCAGGAAACTAATTTATAATTATGAGTTATGAGAAACCATTTGAGAATTAGTGTTTCTGAATGAATCAGCTGAAACTCTTCTAAGAGCCCGTCATTTTTGTTTTTTTTCTAATATTATTACATGTAAATTTAATATTTACCCCAAATATTTTTGAACAGGAGCAGTCATTTGATTCTTTAAAAAGATTAGGCTAAGATATGCAAAAGTTCCTTTAGAAATACAATTTTTTAACTGGAATTATAATTAGTCATAAGGGGAAAGTCATTTTAGTGGAAAATAAAATTAGAAAAAGCTAAACATTAACTGTCGAAGTTGCTTTTTGCCCTTTGCAAATTCTTTTTACATTATATCACTCTCTATATATTTTTGAATGCATATTTCCAAAGAAATTACTTTTCACTTAATATAAAATTCTGGGCAATTAGATGCAAAAGTGTAGTAAAGCAACATTAAAGTTGCCAATTTAAACACAGGGAAGCAAAACAGCCCAGGAGTTGAAGTTCTGACAGCTATTTAAACTGGCACGCACGGCAGTGCCCACCGGGTACACAGACGCACCCCTGCTTTCACAGTCACCGAGGCGCTCTCAGAGTTGATCTGGAAACACAGTTGAAAATACCTTTTGTGAAAAAATAACATAAATCTGAGATAAATTTCAGACTGTCCATACTTTAAAGAACTTTTTCAAAAATGAAAATGCCCTCGGCATGATTATCCAGGGGAAGTCGTTTGTGATGCTTCATGAAGACCTTTCTCAGGGCAAACGTGTGTGTAACATTTGGTAATAGCTCTTTCTAGGGCTAGAGACATTTTTGGTTTGAAGGAATATGTAAGTTGGTGAAAAAGAACTTCCATAAGTAAACGAATTGGTAAATTACTAAAAAAAAACCTCTCCACCCATTTTGCTTCATGTAACAATCTGCTTGGACCCCCCCAGCAGAGCCACAAGAAGTGAAAATATTCATATATGTGACAATGTGACATTCTTCTAAACAATGTGTTTATTGTAATGTGTGACTGTTTTTCACCTCCAAATTCTGAGTTGCATTTAGATATAAATCTTGAGACCAAATCCTGGCTTGCAACATGACACCATCGAGCCAGTTTCTGTGAACCTGTTTCCTCATGTGTAAATCAGAAATGATAAATCTTACATCATTACATCAGAATGTCCCAGCAGAAAAAAAGTAAATAGAATATAAAGTATTATGCATATAGCCTTATATAGGAAATGTACAAATTCCAAAGTGACATGGGGATAATCGTTATTTTCATTATATCCAAGAATTTTTTTTAAATATGTTTCTCTGAGAATTCTATTGAATAACATATACCCGGTGACAAAGTGGATGGAATACACATTCAAGATTTCCTTACTGAATCTTGAAATAAAGTCCACACAAAACTTGTGCACCCCTGCTGCTAGGACCCAGTTTTCTGTTACTGCACAGATATTCATTGTCCCTCTTCCCTGGTTTCTCTCTCAAACTTACTCATAAAATACCTACTGGGAATATCTACTGTGTGCCAGACACTCACGGAGTGAGAGTGTTGAAGAAAATAAACATGATTCCTTTTCCACAGTGTCTATAACCTAACAGATGGAAGGGAGGACACTGTTGGCTTGTGTGTCTATTTGTTCCATTTATCTAAAGGATGGTAAAGGGAACATGTGCATTACGGAAACGTCTTCCTCCTGTCTCTGCGAATGACAGTGAAAGTTCCACAGTATGGGAATGGTGGAAAAGAAAATGGAGACATTATAATAAAAATAAGATAGAAGTCTAAGCCTAAAGTAAAACTATGAGAACAATTTTATAGTACGGACCAAGAACATTTGAGAAGAGTAAAGTTTATGTGTATTTCCATTGCCTTATTAAGTCAGCCATTTTTATGATCTGTGTTCTCATTCTGTGCTTACACATGAAACTGGGCATTTGCAGAGGGTTGGATTGGAACACAGACACTAGTAACGCAGACAACATTCACCCCTCTTCCCTCTACACACCAATGGTAAATGTGTTTTTATTTATACGCCTATATGTGTTCAGAAGATTTGGGGTTTATGACAGAGAAAGAGTAGAAAAGCTTAAGGAAGAAACACATGAAGAAATCACCAGGCCGGAACGGAAGGGAAGCTGAACATGGAGACTGGTATTGCCACGGGGTTAGTCTCCACCTAGGAAAAGATAAATGAATTTTCATATTGAGTGATTATCAGACCCAGGGGACAAAAATTAAAACAAAAATCCCTCCAAGGCTGAATGAATACCATAGCAGATCTTACCAAAATTAAGCAAAACATTCAGACATCTCTCTTCAGATAAATTTGAATCGGAAGAAAACCAGAGATTTCTAGCACAGACGCCCATTACATTGGGAAGTTGAAGGACCATGAATTTTTTTTTTTTTTTTTTGAGCCAGAGTCTCACTATGTCACCCTTGATAGAGTGCCATGGTGTCACAGCTCACAGTTACCTCAAACTCTTGGGATTAAGTGATTCTCCTGCCTCAGCCTCCCAGGAAGCTGGGACTATAGGCACCAGCCACAATGCCTGACTATTTTGTTGTTGTTGTTGTCATTGTTGTTTAGCAGGCCCGGGCCAGGCTGGAACCCTCCAGCCTTGGTGTATGTGGCCATAATCACTGTGCTACCACGTGGAGCCAGGACCATGAATTTTATCTAAAGTGGTCTTAGGTTGATAATATCTGAAGTTGATTAATCTTTGGGATAAGGCCATTTCTTCATGGGGTTCAGGTTATTCATATCACTTTTCAAGTATGTTATGCAGGATATAGTGCAAGGTAACCCAGTGCAGGTGGAGAGGTCTCTGTGTATGGGAATAGATGATAACAACAATGTCTACTGATAACGGAGTTATCAGACACAGACTAGAAATACTATGTTTATTCTATTTTTAGGGAAAAAAGGATACATGCAAAGAAAGAAGGAATTATTTATACAGTGATTTAAGATATTTGAAGCAGATCAAAGGGATTTTTGTGATGAAATCTTAACAACTAATACAAAAAAAGTCAATGGGTGAAATCAACTGTATGTTAGAAATAGATGAGGATAGAATTAGTGAATTAGATTAGAGAAAATTACACGGAATGCAGGAGCGATGTTCAGACACGTAAAGGACACGTGAAGTGAATTTTATAATATAAATTGAATCAGAGTCCTTGAAGGAAAAAAAATAATGGATCAGATAATATTTGAAGAAATAATAGTGTTGATTGAAAATTCAAATGGATTTACATTTATTTTTGCTAATAGAGATTTTCGTTAAAAAAGTAAGAGGAAAAAATTAGGAAACCGTATCAAAACTATTGTAGAAAATATAGAGACAGTAGTACAGATAGTACTCAGTCCGATACAATTGCTTAAATCTAAAACTATATCTCTTATAATAAGTAAATCAAGAAGTTAAAGTAGACAAATATGTGAAAAATGAAGAGATTCATACATAAAATACAAAAATATAATGAACATGTAGTTATTTATTAAAATTTAAGTGTATTTCAAAAAGTAGGAAAAAGAATTATCAAAAGGCAAAAGAAATATTATATAGATTTTGGAACAATAAGACAAAATTTGAATTCAACTTCATACCTTGTATATTTCCCAAACATCAATGTATCAGTATTAACAAAAGTACTAGAGGAAAAGTTGGGATTTGTTTTTGTCTGTTTTGCTTTTAATGATCACATATTGAGGACAGTTATTTGGAGTATAATACAGAAAAATCAAAAAAGAAAAAAATTACAAACTTGACTACATTAAATAATTAAAATTTTTCATGTTAAAAATATATATAAAATCTTAAAATTAAATTGAGGAAACATTAAATAGATGGTCCCATAAACACAGTAATGTACACAGTTATGATCTAATAAAAAATAAATAAATAGATGGCTAATTTACTAACCCTAAAGGTATAGTAAAAGAAACATAATTCATAGGCAAAGGATATGAATATAAAACTTTCAGGAAAGTTTTTGAAATATAGGAAGTGATGTGCACACTTACTCAAACATAGAGAAATAAGAAAATCAAAGCAATGATAGTTTACTTATTAGACTGGAAACAGTGAGTAAAACCTTTAGTGATATACCCTAGTCTAAGGTTGAGAGAAAGCAGGACTACTGGACAGCAGCCATCAAAACATAAAATGCCAATATGTCTTAGGTACCACTGTTACTATTACTGTATAATCTACAGATATATTTCCACGTGTGAGAAATTAGCTAGGAGCAAAGAGTAATTAGTGCACCCTATATGTATTGCTAAAAGAGTAGAAAGAGCATCCAGGTCAATAAATAGACATTTGAATAATAATTACAACACACCTGTTCAATGAAATATTAGGTACCCATTACAAAGAACAAGGCAGCTCTGACACATACAAGCTGCAAGTGTAATTTTAGTGAGCACATGGTTTGTTGTTTGAAGAAAATATATCTGGACATGGACACAGAGTCATATGTGTATAAATTTTGCAGTTATCTCTGGAGAGACATTCAATACAATGTTTGTCTACATGGGACGACAACAGGCTAGAAAATGGGATCATATCATACTATTTCTACCCCCTTTAACCTTTATAAATCTTTCTTTGTGTGTACTATTATCTATAAGATAAATATTTTTTAAAAGTTCATATGCTTTTATCTTATTTTATTTTATTTTATTTTTTGCAGTTTTTGGCCGGGGCCAGGTTTGAACCCACCACCTCCAGTACATGGGGCCAGCATTCTACTCCTTTGAGCCACAGGCACCCCCAATCTGCTTTTACTTTTTAATTTGAAAATATGGTTAAAATAAAAATATCTCCATAGTTAGAAATGAAATATTCCCATTTTGTTATTGGTTATGTTATAGTTCTGAGAGTTTAATTACCTTCTCCACAGCATCCAAACACTGAGTGAGAATTTTAATCCAGATATCTCTACAAAATCCATCCTTCTAATTATATTATTTCAAACCTCTATACATAATACTTTAAAAAATTCTGTGTATCTGGTGCCATATGAAATGTGATGTTATCAATTTTATCTGTGTGTCCTTCCAAATTCGTATGTTGAAAACTAACCGCTGAGTAGATGACATTAAGAGATGGGATCCCTGGCAGGTGGTTAGGCTGTGAGGGCAATGTCCTTATAAAGGACCCCAGAGCAGTCCCTTGGCCCCTTTCTTCGATCATGTGAGGATTCAGCAAGAAGGTTACCTACGACACAGGGAACAGGCCCTCCCCAGACACGAAATCAGCCTGCACATTGGTCTTGCCCTGCCTAGCCCCCAGAATGTTGATTAAATAAGTTTTGCTTGTTTCTAAGCCACCCAGTCCATGGTATTCTGCTATAGAGGCCATAGAGACTAAGACATGGGGCAATAACCACATCCAACAAACAAGAGTTGTATTTAATTGCTTCATTAAAATTGGAAGCAAATCCTTGCTATGGTCCGATTATTTGTGTGCTGCTGAAATTCCTATGTTGAAACCTCCTCCCAGTGTGATGGTCTTAGAGCGTGGGGTCTTTGAGAAGTGCTTAAGTCGTGAAGCCAGAGCCCTCATAAATGGAGTTAGAGCTTCTGTACAGGGTACAGAGTCCTCCTCTTCCACCATGTGAACTTACAGACATGACCTCTGCTGGCATCTTGACCTTGGACTTGCTTGCCTCTAGAATAGTGAGAAATACATTTCTGCTGTGTAAGCCACTAAGTTGATACCATTTTGTTAGAATAGCCCCAACCCACCAAGACATTCCCCCCAGACCAAATACAGTGCCTCAGACATGGCACATACGCTCCAGTAAATATTTCTTGAATGAACAAGTGAATAATGGAAGACTGAGAATATATGAACCTTGAGGGTTTTTAATGGGCAGCATGATATCAAATTCACTTGAGAATTATGTAGTTGCACAGAAGTCATCTATAACAGCAACATTTCTTCAGACTTACTGAAATTTGATAAACATTATGTTGATTTAGTGTCAGTGTCCCCCCCAAATTTGCACTGTCCATGTAAATTAGTGAAATGCATTTATCTTAAAATTCAGAGTAATGTTTAACTGTATTAGTTTGAGTATTTATAGATACAGACTCCATGATGTGAGAGGAAATATCTGAACTTTTTTTTTAATTTTTATTATTGTTGGAGATTTGTTTAGGGTACAAGAAGCCGTGTTACACTGATTGCATTTGTGAGGTAAAGTCTCTCTTACGATTGTGTCTTGCCCCCGAAGGGTGTGGCACACGCCAAGACCCCTCCCTTCCCTCTCTCTGCTCTTCCTTTCCCCCACCTCTCCCTCCTTCTTTCTCTCTCTGCTCTCCCCTTCCCCTACCCCCACCGTGTCAAGTGTCATTAATTGTCATTAATTGTCCTTATATCAAAATTGAGTACATACATGGTTCTCCATTCTTGTGATGCTGTACTAAGAATAATGCGTTCCCTTTCCATCTAGGTTAATACAAAGGCTATAAAGTCTCCACTTTCTCATGGCTGGATAGTATTCCATGGTATACAAGTACCACAGCTTGTTAATCTGTTCCTGCATTGGTGGGCATTTAGGCTGTTTTCACATTTTGACGATTGTAAACTGAGCTGCAGTTTATAAACAGTCTAGTGCAAGTGTCCTTATGATAAAAGGATTTTTTTTTCCTTCTGGGTAGATGCCCAGTAATGGGATTATGGGATCAAATGGGAGGTCTAGCTTGAGTTCTTTGAGGGTTCTCCATACCTCCTTCCAAAAGGGTTGTATTAGTTTGCAGTCCCACCACAGTGTAAAAGTGTTCCTGTCTCTCCACATCCACACCAGCATCTGCAGTTTTGAGATTTTGTGACGTGGACCAAACACATGCTAAAATGCTCCTCATCCCTAATTATTAGAGAAATGCAAATCAAAACCACCCTGAGATATCATCCAACCCCAGAAAGAAATATTTTAACTTTTAATCCAGCTGTTATTATAGATATCATCAATGGCCTTTATGGTGAAGGTGAGGCAACATGACTTTACCTTCCAAAAGCCTCAAAGCAGCAAAGGCACGTCACAGCTCCAAACACAGTCCCAGTGCCAAGAGTATGGCTAATATACGTGGGAGTCATTCCAAAAAACCCATATGGCAATGTGAGTTGAACATCTTTTACAGCAGCAATTCCATTCCACCCCGAGTTCTTTCCCTTAAATAGCACCTCTTTTATTTCCTGCAGTCAAACTGGCTGTACAGTCCTTGCTCTTGCCAAAGCCCTTGTCTGGGAAGTGCATCTCCAGGAACTGAAGTGCTAAACCTTTCTTTTTTACTAGTCTGCTCTGCCAAAATCCTTCTTGACACACCTTAAATTATAGTAGATCAAAGGCTGAAAATTATATGCCATCAGAAGTTGAGAGATAAAATGTTTATCTACCACATTAGGGGTGTGTGATGTTTTTAAAGGACTTGAGTGAGTTTGAGTGAGCCATTATTAACTGGCTCTGCAGAGCAGGATGGCTTCCTTCCTTGGAGTAGCTGATGGATATATTGTAACAGGCTGGTGGCAAATATGAAGTGGCATGTTCAGTATGTGCTGAGGATGTTTATGTGTTCTCCAACTCTGGTGGTGCTCGGTCTAATTGGAAATAAGGTTTACATGGTGAGAGCAGGCAAGCAACGACAGGGCAGTACTATAAAAGCCAGGCCTGCCACTGGCAAGCCATTTCCTTTAATGGATTTCTACATATTGGGAAAGTTTTCTAATTTCTCCTTAAAAAATAGACCTATAAATGTCAAGAGGAATGTTTTTCTTCCTAATGGAGTTTGCTTGCCAAACTGACTTTGCTACGCTGTCTGTAGGTGGGCTCTGGTGAAGGCCAGTGGAAATGAAAGAATTTATATTTTTAAGGAATATCTTCCTAAAAAAATATAAACAAGGCTGTGTACCCAGGCTTCATATTCGTAAGCAGATGATGCTATACATGGAACATATTTTTAAATGAATCTTAGAAGGGAGTGACTGTGTAAGTATAAATAATGTGTAAGTATAAATAATCCACCACCCACTCTGGAGTGCACACTGAGATTATAAAATCAACAATTTGTGCTGTTGCTGAAATTAAAAATTTCTACTAACACTGGGACATTTTCTGTTCTTAGTACTTTTTAAGCCTTAATATTTCCCGTCGGATTATTCTGTAGGCTTAAAACCTCATGACCTCTTGACGCCAATTTTTATTCACCTGTGTGCTATTTAAAATATATTTCAAATTGAATAATCATACAAAATTTTCTTTTTTCATGGTTTCACATTAGCAGCCTAAATTAGAAGCATTTTTAACATAATTAGATTAAGTTTGAAAAAATCAGTACTTTCATCATGAAAATCTCAGAAAAATTCTCTTAAAATAATTTCACTAACTTGGACTCTGAGTGTAGAAAAATGAAATCTGTTTGCTTTAATATTTGTTGCTAAAAATGCATAAATTTACCTAAAATTTCCTTGTAAGATAAACATAATGTCAACATTGTTTTGGAAGTGCGTATTTAATGGAAAAATCAGTTTTGCTTATCATTATTTTAAAATTCTACCTCTAATTTGAAAAATTATAATGAAACATCTATTAATTTACTCTTTATTTTCTTAAAAAGAGAGCTACCCTCAAATATGTGTTAAGTCATATATTAAAAATAGGACATTAATAAAATTTAGAATGACATGGCTCAGAGTAGCTTAGTATACATACTTTTGAAAATCTGTCCCGTTAAGTTTGTTATAATGCTTAAAGGAAATGAGAGCTAGATTTAATTGAATTAATTGAATGCATTAAACTTAAGGGAAAAACCCCAGCATGTATTTATTGAGTTCCTGCAATAAGATGCTTCCAACCTTTCACTGTGAAGAATAGAATTATTATGATTTTATGGTCATGTGATCATATGAGCTATGTAAGGGAATGATTTCAGCTTTTTGTGATGGGCATTCTGTCGTTTGTGTATAAAATGCCTTGGGAACCTAGGAGACACCTATAAAAGAAAACTAGAAAATGCTTCAGGGAAGACAGGACTTCTTAATTTGGGCCTTGAAATTCTTTCTAAGCAAAGAAATAGCTTGACCAGATGCATGAAAATTTATTTGCATTTCACATATTTTGATATTTGGGAAAGTAAATAAATTTGGTGATGTAGTTTGTATATTTGACCCCTCCAAACCTCATGGTGAAATGTGTTCCCCAATGTTGGAGATAGGGCCTAATGGGAGGCGCTTGGATCATGGAAGCAGATTCCTCGTGAATGGATTTGTGCCATTCTTGTAGGATTGATGAGTTCTTGTTTTTTTAGTTCCCATGACAGTGGTAGTTGAAAAGAGAACAACCCACTCACTTCTTCCCTAACTCTTTCCTGACTCTTCTGTGACCTCGGTATCTGCTGACTCCCCTCTGCCTTCTGCCCTGAGTGGAAACAGCCCTCAGAAGGGCCTCTTGCACAGCCAGAGGAATTGCGAGCCAAATGAACTTCCTTTCTTTATAAATTCCTCAATCCCGATGCACTGAGACATTTGGTGTGGTTGGAATCTAAGTTTTATGGGAGAGAATAGCCAAGGACAAGCCCAAATGGCGTGTTTAGTAGTAGAGTTGGAAGGTTTGCCAAGTGTATGCTGAGAAATCTAGGATTTACTTTTGAGCTGGAGAGAGTGTCAGGGCAGCCAAAGTTATTTGGCAGATTCCATTTTGGTTTAGAAAGATAATTCTGTAGATTCAGAGAGAATAGAATGCCACAGGGGAGAGTCAAGGAGGCACTGACTCCAGTAAAAGATGAAGTCATCTTTCATCTCAAAAAAGATGGCTTGAGTTCATGGAGTTGAGGGCAGAGGTTGGTGAGAATAGATGGGATTAGTGGGTCAACCGGACATCAAAGATGATAGACAGAGAAGAGGCAGGGAGAGACCATCTGGGCAGTGACATCATTAGCCAAAATTGGGAAAGATCATTTTGATAGATTGGATCAAATGAAATCCAAATGAAATGGCCCATATGAGAATTCAATTATTGTGCTTTTTAGGAAACAATGATACTTAAATACCAAAGATAAAAGATGAAAATAATTACAACTTTGGGTTTCCCTAAATAAACTGGTTTAAACAATAAGAAAAAGAAAACACTGTATTTTTGAAACTATTTAACAGGATGTTTGGCCTATATTAAATGACTCACCCATCAGATATTCCTATTGCACTGGATAAATTTCCAGTTATTTATTTTTTTGGACAGCACAACAAGGGCTTTTCTTGCCTAAAGGGACAAGGGGTTGGACAGAGATAAACATTGGAGGTAAAGTCTAGACACAGAAAGCACTGAGCTGGCTGAAGCATGGTCTGGGATCTGGGGCAGGGTAATAGGAGTGCAGCCAAGGCCACTTTCAAGCTGCCCTACGTGCACAGAGCCAAGAGGGAGAGGTTTCCAAAGTCACTGTCAAGAAGGAGTCCATTGAGCAGCACAGGGAAAAATGCAGGCAAGGTATGTGGGCCACGGGCAGGGCAGTGTAAGGGAGATCACAGAAGCCAGGGGGGAAGGCATTACTGCAGCTTCTGACCTGAGAACACCTCTGATCTCTGAGGGTGGGTGGGAGCTGGTGTCTTCCTGTGAAATGTGCTCCACCTACTTACTCCACTTGCAAGACACTGCACCAGCACATTCCAGTGGCCTGGTAGGTTTGCCTCCCCAAGGGTGTGATCCAGAAGAGGGTGGGATGATCTGAAATGGGTGGTGCTTCCAATTACATATATAGTTTGCCTCCCGAAAATGAAAATCTCCTTTGGTATTTGGACCATGGGAGTGTGAAGGAGTCGTTCATGCAGAAGAATTAGAGCTGGAGGAGGGGCCAACCCTCACTAGGGCCTCTGGGAACTCTGCTCTAGTCTTGGCCTGGGCGTAGAAGAAACCGTCTGGCATTGCAGAATCATGGATAACTTTTCTTTTTTTGAGACAGAGTCTCAAGCTGTTGCCCTGGGTAGAGGGCTGTGACATCATAGCTCACAGCAACCACAAACTCATGGGCTTAAGTGATTCTCTTGCCTCAGCCTCCTAAGTTCCTGGGACTACAGGTACCCACCACAATGCCCAGCTGTGTTTTGGTTGTAGTTGTCATTGTTTGGCAGGCCCGGGCTGGATTTGAACCCACCAGCTCTGCTGTATGTGGCTGGCACCCTAGCCACTGAGCTATAGACGTGGAGCCATGGATAACTTTTTCTTGAAGCACAACAGGACTGCTGAATTTTTTGTTTATTAAGAGATTGACAGTGAGGACTCCATTTCCTGCTCGGCAAGGCCTTACTTCACAGCTTTCAGACATGATAAGTCTGTTTGCGGCTCTCCTTGAATTCTTACCCAGCCTCTGAAGGTGCCGAGCTGGACCTCTGCAGATGTTATGTTTGTGATGCCAATCCAATTAAAAAGCAAACGCAAAAGCAAATAGACCAGACTCTTAAAACCCTAAAGCATCACATCTCCTTTTGACTTTTAGTGAAAGTGAGTTATGTAAATTAAAAATAATTTATTTTCTGTTAAATGAATTATTTGCCAAATAATTTGGCTCTATAATCCAAATAGTTAGTTATAATCCTATTTCATTAATCTTGTGTTTTTCTGGAGTTCTGTTCTTTGATTTTATGAATTCTAAGATGTTTATTTAGTTTAAATTTTTCATGTATTCCAGTGTGCTTGACTACAAGCAGGCTGATCATCAAAAATCACATTCCAGTAATACTGATGAGATAGTCAGCGCAACCTTAATCCTTCTGCCAGCTTCCTGGTATCAGTTTGGTTTCAGAGCTAACCTAAGTCTTTCAGAGATGCTAGTAAAATGAATCTCGCTTTAAAGGTTTTACAGTGGAGTTACAGTAAGTTCATTTTCTGACTCACCCTGGTGTTGAGAAACTGTTCCTTTAGGTTACGCCCTAAGATTGGAATATCTCTCTTAGGGTTAGTACTATGTAAACACTGACAATTTCCTTTCTCTCCAACTCTGTTCTTTGGCCTAATTCCTCAGTCTCCAAGTCGACATAAATACACTACTGCCTAATGTTCTTTAGACATTCCAATTTTATGATTCTTTCTTCTGAAATTATTTTCTCAATTCGCGATTAACTTTTTTGAAGTGATTCATAGAACTTTTTAAACCACCTTGTTACATGATTACCATTTGATCTGGAATTTGATGCTTCTATATTAGAAACCAGAAAAGGGGCCAACATTTAGAGTTTGAAGGGAAGAATTTGAATCCACTTATCAACTGTTGAACCAGTTACCTACCACTATGTAGTATACTACCACAGCATTAGCAGATTACAACACCATTTTATCATATTTCTCAATTTTGTGGGTCAGGAATTGGCAGGACTTAGCTGGGTGACTCTTCTGTCATGTGTGAATTCACGGGGGGCACTCAGAGATGCACAGCTGGTGGTCAGGCTCGTCTGGAGGGCCCACGTTAGCACCAATCAAGTGTCTGGTCCTCTGAAGGAATGTTGGACACCTGGGCTCGCCTGGGACTGGGAATCCCAATATCTATCTAGGTGTGTCCTCTCCAGCACAGCCATTCCAATTCCAGGTCAGTGGCACTTCCTATGTAACAGCCGAGGACTCCTGGTGAGGAGTCATGTGAAACTGCTCATGGCTATTTCTGGAAATTTCAGAAAATTACTACCTGTCGAAATATCACTAAGGCCAGCCAGCTTCCCTTCTCAGCAGAGGAACTAGCAAAGAATCTTCAGCATCACTAATCCCATATGCCTGGGTCATTTGGGGATGACTATTTTATTTTTCTGATCTTAGTTTCCTAATTCTTTACAGGGTATTAAAATGGTAATGGCCAACCTCATGGAGTTGTTATGAGGATTGAATAAACCTCATGAAACTACTTTTTAAGAAATTCCTTACTCATTTGTACCTATTTAAATTAATCTTATTTCTGATTTAATTTTTAATTATTCTTTATTCTGAATTAGGATCCAATCCTCAAGCGGGCAACACTTTTCTCTTTATGAATTCTTGTATTATATCTCAGATTTAATACAATCCATCTAATTCTTTTCTTGTTCCAGCATTGTCTATACCCTCCATTGGGGCGAGGATACTGCAATCGTAACTATGTGTGTTCACCTCTCTCTCCAGTTTTCCTTGAAAATACACCATGTCTTTACATAAAGAATGGTTGCAGGCCTTTGATCTTGCTATTTTCTCTGTTAGAAATCCTCTTCCTTCAGATATCAGAATTTCTCTCTCTCCCTCTTTAATGCAGATCTGTTGCAAAACAGCACCTGTCCATGAGGGCTTTCTTTATCACCCTAATCTAGATTCCTTCTGTCTCCGCGCAGAGCTGAGTTGCTGTCTAGCCTTGTATTCTGCTATATAGATTTTCTCAAAGCACTTATCACCACCTGACATGATGTGCATGTGTTTGCTTCTTGTATGTTTTCCTCAAACGAATGGAGCCTTCATTCATTACCAGAATGTATTTCTTCCCCTCTCACTCCCCAAATTATAGACTAGGGGTTCAATAAGCAAAACAAATGAAATCACTGAAAAATATTTCGGATATCAACGTCAAACATAAGGAGCTAATTTAATTGCTAAAAAATTTTACTTTATTTAGGCCAATTGGTCTTCTAATACTACTTGTAACATTCGATTTCATTGCCTAAGATATGTTTCTAACATAAATCTGCATTTGCTTATGAACACACGGGTCTGTAGATTGTAATCAAGTGCTCTGCTGTCTCTCCTGCTTTCCCATTTTGGTTTTTCATCATATTATCCCCTCCTGGCCACGCTCCCGTGGTTAAATGCTTAGTTTGGGATATTACCTCCGCCCTCCCTCAGGACGGTTGACTCTGTGCTTGGTTACCCTTCTGTGCTGTAATGGGCTGTTGAATGCTGTGGGGCAACCTCATATCTGGCTAATGATGGCTCCTTGGAAAGCAACACTCTTGAGTGTGGTTTGGCAGGGTCCAGCTCTGGGGTGACCCCAAATGGGTTGGGCAGCTGCATGCCAATTACAGTTGTCAATCTGCTCCAGTCAAGGGCTGAGCAGGCACGTCTGGGAACTTGGGGAGGGAGCTATTTATGTCTGACTAGTTTTACCACCTTCATGTGGGTTGGAGGCTTCGATCTGGATACAAAGTAAGCAAAATAGAAAAAAAGAAAAGTTCACTCAACCAAGACATGTCCCTGGTTAGTCATCCTTCATAAGGACCACATCAAGAATTCACCTTTTTCATTTTCTAAGTAGTTTTTGGTTGTTTTATAGACAGAGATCCTGAGCCATAAATTAAAAGTAATGATAATTACCCACATGTTCTTCATTATGATGAGGGCTTTGAACATTTTCTCATGTGGCTATTAGGCATTTCAGCCACATGTAGGAGAAGGAACTGTAGGGTGTCAGACATTTGGGAAAATGAGCAGTAGAATCTTAAAGCTGAGCCATGAATGCAAGCGATGGCAAGTCTCGGTGAGATGGGCAGTAGCCTGCTCCGTGTGAAGACTTGGTATTTGTTTTCCTAGTGCTTTTGATCTCAGAACACCTAACCAGGCTGAGGTGGGAGCTTTCTGCTGACAAGTTGCATCAGTGCTAAAGATGAAAGCAAGCGGTCTTCATATCCACCCTGGTGTTGATGGCTCTATAAATAGGAAGCTATCCTTTCAACCCTGCCTGTTATCAAAGAGTTTTATTAAAAATAAACAATGTGAGCTAGGGTTGCAGAATGTGGGATTTCTGCATAGAGCCCACAACTTTTATATATACTTCATTAAAATGTGCAAGAGAACTCCTTCAGTGCCGTGCTTAAAAATGTAAAAACATCATCATGGAAAGTAAAGTCTGTTATCAAAGCTTTAGTGATTTTCAGGCCTTATTTAATAAATAAATTTATGTTTGAAAATATCCAATGTGGTGATATGAATGTAACACCCCCCGTGCTATTTCTTTTATTTTGACACATATGGAAGATGCTGTTTTGTTTTGACACTCAGAGGAGATGCTCTTTTTTATTAAAAATCACTGAACAGTAATGAGATTTTATGGAACGATCTTGCCAGATTTCTCTAACATAAGGAAATCTGAAACTGATGAGTATACAACATTCTGTAATAAATAATCTTAGGTATATGCATAATTTCCAATGGCAGATTTTATTTTCAAGAGTTTGTATTTGATCTTATCAGAACACAAAATGGACATAAGATTGGACATGAGATGCTTTGGGTAGCTCTTGTGTAGACACGAGGTACCCAGCAGATCCGTCCCTCAAACCATGGGATCCCAGCCACAGCCTCAGAAGCGACTGGTGATCTGACCCCTGGATAGCACCATCTCTTCAGCATAAGAGAAGGGGCTTTTCCAAGCTCCTCAGAAACTGCCGTTTTACTGTCAGCGTGATTAAAACCAATCTTTCTCCTAGAGGGCACAAGGATGAATTCAGAGGAAGTTTGAAGAGCACGTGGTACCCAGCCTGCCAAAAGGTGGCTCAGGTCCTGGCATTCTGTGTCGTCAACAGCCAAGTGAGGGCGCTGTTCAGAAGTACTAGGGTGGCCGTCCCACACGCAGTGTCCTGTGATGGCCTGCACTGACTCATTGTGGTTTCAGTTTAGTGCCTGTACAGCCTCTTGTGAATTAGTAACCCCGTGTGCTTTACCTTTCTCCTCGGTAAAGTGGAGATGATGGTAATATCTCCCCGCCAGGCTGGTGGGGAGCGTGTTAAATGCTTAGCACTGAAGATACTAGCAATATTAGGGGTTTTTTGTTTTATTATTTATATTTTCTTGAACAAACTAGAAGCCAGTGTGAATGTAAAATCACTGGGAAGGAGCCCTCGGAGATGACTCTGGGACTCACCACAGTGATTCGTCCAGCTCAGATGGGAGACCAGGTATTCTATTAGCGACGCTACTGCTCCACTCTGGCCGTCCTAACAGGACACTGCAGACCGAGCGGCTGAAACAACAGAACGTATGTTTAAGCAGTTCTGGAGATCAGAAGTCCAAGGCCAGGGTGCCCTCGGTTGTTTTCTGTTGAGAGCTTTTCCTGGCTTGCAGACAGGGCTTTCTCTCCATGTCCTCACCTGGCCTTTCCAGGACCTCTGGTCTGTCCCCCTCTTCTTATGAGAACATCAGTCCTATCCAGTTCGGATCCTGCCCTGAAGATCTCATTTAATTTTGACTATCTCCCCCAAGCTGCTCTCTCCAACAATAGTCACATGGGGGGTAGGAATTCAACGTGTAAATCTCGGGGGATATAGTTTAGCACATAACAGAGACATTTCAATGAATGCAACATTTATTCAATGCCTCGGCCTTTTCCTCTACCCTAATGTAGTTTTCACTGCTGATGGAAAGAGAGAGAGCTTCTTTCATATTAATTGAAACCAGAATTACACTGAAATCAGGGATGACCAAAATGGGGCTTTTAACATGGTTCTCTTGAATGAATGATAAGTTAATATAAAGCAGGAGTTTGATATTCCTTAATAATTTTGCTATAGTTTGACAAATATTTTTATTTCTGCTTTCTCAGGTATGTTAGTTCTAAAAATCTCTTTTGTTATTATTTAATAATACTCAAATTAGATCATTTTGAAAACATAGAGGCATAGATAAACATGGATACAAATAAAACCTGTCTTAGTCCTGGCACCAGAGGTAATTTAGGGTTATTATAATTTTGTCCATTTTGGTAAATTGGAAGAATTATGATCTATTAATTGAGAAGAGTATTCTAGAAAGAATATATACCACGGAGTCAGTGAGTACTTTCAGTGTCTATGGCTACTGACTTCGTTATAACACTGCGATAGTTAAGTGATGTCCCAAATCTCCAGGTGTCTCCTGGAGGAGAAACCTGTTTTGCAGAGCGACATTTATGGATTGTCCGTATGAAGCCCTGTGCAAGACTGAAATTGCTCAAGGAGAGAATACACTTGTGAGAAGAGGTGAGGGCTACTCACCCACTGGGCACATTAGGGACACCGTGTAGGGCCCATAATACTTTTAGAGGCCTAAGGAAATAGTTTAGTTTATTTTCACATCAAAAGAAAAAGAAAAGGATTAAGTTTCAGGGTTCAAGAAAATGCTCTAATTTCGTTACCAAGTCAGAAAATAAGATTTCATTATTTACCTAAAGCAGAAAACAAAAAGGTTAAAAAGTTTTTAAAATAAAAGTGCTTAAAAATAATTTTTCATATTGATATCATCACGATGGTGGAACCCGACAAAGGCAAGAGTTCTGAAAGCCCACAAAAGTTATAATGGGAATTGTGATTTGATATAGTCTGGAAATAGCAACTTTGAAAAGGTTTGGGAAGAATTAAATACCCACACAACTGCTTAAAAATGCCCCGGGTTGGGTGGTGCCTGTGGCTCGAGGAGTAGGGCGCCAGCCCCATGTACTGGAGGTGGCAGGTTCAAACCCAGCCCCAGCCAAAAAAAAAAAAAAAAGAGCTGGGTATTTAATAGTTCACTCTCTCATATCTTCCCCAGCCACCAAATATCTTGTTTTTATAGCTCTTGAAGATCTCAAAGGCACCATGGAGGGGTCCTCTCTCTGAGGTTGTTATTTTCCTGTCAAACCTCAATTATAGAAATAAAGTTCTTTCATTCGTGCCACCTCGGTGGCTTTTGGATTTATTAATTTTAATTTTTAATCGGCCTGTTGCCACAGCAACAATCATACCACACGTGTTTTGTGAAAGCGTCTCGAGAGTACACAGCTAGTCAATATGTTATTTTGAACACTTTGGAGGATGAATACTCGAAAAAGACAAGGTCTGCTCAAGTTTCAGCGTTAGGACGTGTGTTGCTGAGGATACAAGGATAAAACAGATGATTCAGCCAAAGGTGAGGAGCTACTTCAAGAAGAATATAGTAAAAGTTTGAATAAAACTCACCACCCTTGAAATGAAAGTCTAAGTCCAAGAAATAAAAGTACAATCATGGACTACATGTTTGTAACATGGTTAATTACTTGATTAAACGTACGTGTCACAAATGACTCCCCAAACTTTTAAGTCTATGGACGTCATTTCCCCTGCGTGGCAGTGACTTTTAATCCCTTTTGAGGAGTCCTGGCCTGTGTAGGTCACTGCCTGAGAGACGAAAGGCTTACTTTGCGCTCTTTCTTCATGGCTATTTCTTATCTCATCTTGAAGTAAGGCACCGAAGATACTGCAAAACCTTGATTATTTTTTTCCCAAAATTAATATGGGTGTATTTAATAGCCACATATTTTGATGACTTATTGAACTTTTGGCTCTGGTTTCCCTTTTTATGTTTTTTTTTAATCAAAGATTTTATAAATTGCTTTTTTATTAAGGAAGGTTATAACAAATGAAGTTACAATGAAGTTACTGAAGGCCAGTCCAGAATTTAGAAAAACAGTATATATACACTAATATATATGTGTGTGTGTGTATATTTGCATATATTATCTCTATTTATTTCAAATCTTTATCTGCTTCACTGGAAAAGCTAAAATTAGAAACTCAGCGTTGACAAGGCGTGCACTGAACTCCCAGTAGTGCACCTTGTTACTTGTAATTAGTCACCAAACTGTCTCTTGCTTTAGCTTCTTCGTTTGTTAAGTGGACTGAACAAGGATTTCAGGTCTATGTCTTCAGGTCCAAGTTTACACAAATGGCCCTACAATGTTTTACACGTATTAAGGAGCTCTGGCCTTCCCTCTGTTGGAGCCTACAGGGCAGGAACTGGGATCAAAGAGAAGTAAATTTTTAATCAACTCATGTGCTAGAGCACAGAGGAGCAGGCTGAAGTTCCTGGTGGGGACTATGCCTAGTTAACCAGTGTTCTTGCTCTTCTTTCCCTGTGCTCGAGAGCCAGGACAAGCCATGCCTCATGTCTCCCAAGGGCTGGAACCTTTGGCTCCTTCTAAATACCAGCCTGGCCTATGCTGACACCAGATGAATACATTTTCATGATAGAAACTCAAAATCCATCTGTTTAAGGATGCATGACAAATTTCATTTTGAGCAACGGTATAAGAGTCATATTCAAATGTGAAGCAAGAGTGAGCACAAGGCTTTTATTTGTTTTTTAAGAAAAAAATTATTTCTTACTGAAATTATCCACCTTCTAAATCATCAACCCTGCTGCAGGAAGAAAAATGCATTGCAGTGTGGCCATCTCTTGGTAGCTGCATAAAGGTGGTCCGCTCAGATCTCACCTCAAGATTACAGACCTGCTTATTAAATTTAAATCTCAATCCTTTGCCTTTAGCTGATGTGAATGAAGGAATTTAAAAGAAAAGTGGTCAAAAAATGGGTCCCCTATCATCTGTGAGAGCCCTCAGGTCATATTAATATTAAAACACAATGCACACAACCTTGCACTATTTACCTGGAAGAATGTTATGGTCTATTAAGTCAATCCTTTTAGAGCAGCAGTGAGTTCATGGGTCGTTTCCCTGCCAATATTCGTATTACAATAAAAAGAAAAAGGGGGAAACATTTTTTATCTTCTTTTTAAATGATTAGTTTTGTGATTGGTGCGATGCTTTGGGTGATCAACTTTTATGAACACCGGTGCCTCAGTAGGGCTGACGGGGCATCACTTTCCAACAACACGATCTGTGCTGTGCTACCGACTATTCCCTGGGATTGGAAACACCCGGCCATAGGATGAGCCCAGCGACAAGATCCAGGCCGATGGGTCCATCTCAGGACTAAGAAATCTGTGGCCATGTCTTGCATAATACGCTTTCCTTCTATATCTATACCTAAATTCCTTTGTGAAATGCATAAATACTACCATATTTGTGGATTTTGTTGTTGTTTTGCATTTTCCAACTTAAAAAAAAAATTGAAACATACCCTTTCCGAAGAGGTAAGACTCACAGTTAAAATATTTTGGAAGAAAAGTTGTGTTGTTTTCTGTCCGTTTTAGAAATTTGTATTACTGTTTTAAACGTAGACACAAAAGACTACATTGTCTCATATTGTGTAAATTGAAGTCTTTTAGCTTAGAAAATAGAAGAAACATTCTTCTGCTTTCATAATGTATTACTAGTATTCTTGTATTTTTTGTTTGGGGATATTACTAATATTATTATATATTTTTATTTTGTATCAAATATACCATAAAATTCCAAAAGCATGTTCTAAATTATTAACAAGAAAGTGTTGCTGTTATTTTCTTCCAGTTTGACTTAACTGTCATTCTAATTTTCATTAAGTAATTGTGTCTGTGCAAACGTTTATTTAGGAAACAAATCTCTGCATATGTGAAAACCTAATAAAAGATTTCACTAAAGCTGTTCACTCAGAACATGCAGTCAGCCATGTTGGGTTGTGGTTTAAAGCTGAATCCATGGTTTAGCTGTGGTAGTATGTGTACAAGAGAGTGTCCTGTCACTGGCATTATCCGTGTTTCCACCAAGTGGAATGTGATGAGGATGCTGTTAGCTGTTACCTTGGAAACTACTGGAGACTATTAGGGTGATCTGGAGCTGCTAAAAAGCAGAGGGATCTATGTCGTCCTTGAGATTGTCTTTTAGGTCACCCACGCTCCATGTTTGGGGAATGCGTCCTGCACATCTGCCTACATTTGATCACTATTTCAGACTGGATGTTGCTTATTTTAAGTTTATGATGCCATTTCTATTTTTCCTTGCTTTGCCAAACTACCTAAAAGTCTTCCCAATATCAAGTTTATTCCCATTTTTTATACCTAAGAGAACTGGTAACTCAATTCTTAAATAACAACTTTAATCAAGACTCAACCTTAGGGGGGGTGCCTGTGGCTCAGAGGAGTAGGGCACCAGCCCCATATGCTGGAGGTGGCAGGTTCAAACCCAACTCTGGCCAAAAAAACTGAAAAAAAAAAAAGAGTCAACCTTATTATTCTGCCACAACCTCTCGTAAAATCATCAAGAAAAATTTGATACCGTTCAATGTATTTTTTTTATATTATAATTCATACCCTCACTAAATGATTCGGTCTTCTTTTTTATTTTTATTTATTTATTTATTATATTTTAAGACAGAGGTCTCACTGTATCTCCCTGGTTGGTCTTGAGCTCTTAGCCTCCAGAGATCCTCCCAATTCAGTCTCCAGAGTCAGTTGGGACTACAGGCATGAGCCAATTTTAATTTATTATTAAATTAAATTTAGCTAATTTTAATTTATTATTATTATTATTAGATACAGGTTCTTGCAGTGCTGCCCAGGCTGATCTCCAACTCCTAGGCTCCCGGAATCCTCTTGCCTCAGCCTCCCGGGTAGCTGTGCCTGGCTCTTTTTATTCTTTTTGAACACAGTGTGGGTTTTCCTGGGTCTCAGACTACAACCTTGAGTGCTCATTCTTTGCCTATTCTGGCTCCTATTGCATCTTTCATCAGCATCTATTTTTGTGTTGGTAGCTCAGTATCTCTCTGCTTTCTATATGCAGATGAAATCGTGTATAATTGGTTATACATGGTTACCTAACACTACCTGGGATACTTGTTTTTAAAGCCAACTCATTTTCTGTGTCTTTTATTTGCTGCACTAGTTTGTGCACTAAGGACGTCTGGCCAAGGGAGTCCATCTACAGCCACAGAAACAGAATCCATGACACCCCCCAGAGACGGCCTGAGGCTTAGGCATCAGTCTCCTTGTCTCTGGAGCTCCAGTTCACAAGCACAACCCCCTGGGTACAGCCTGCATCTCTGTTTCGTAGAGTGTGCTGATGAAAGCACTTGCCTGTCTGCCGTAGGTGTGTGGGATGGCGTTGACCGTCAGCTTGCAGTAAGGCACAGGAACACTGTGTGCTGCTCCGAGATGAAATGCCACTGATTTAAATCTGCATGGCAAACTTGCCTGAGCTTGAATGTGACCAGAACCCTGATGTTAATAGCTTTGCTCTCTGGGAGAGCTCTAAGCTATTTTCATTCTAGGCCACTTTCATGTTCACACAGTACCTATCACTAACCCCCCAAGGTCCTTTGCTGGGGAGAAGCAGATATTAACTGACTAAAGTTAGGGTATCTCTCCATTGCTTTCCAACCTTTGGACACATTTTCAGGCAACAGGGAAAAATATATATATGTAAATGGCCATTTTAATTTCTAAAATAGAAAAGGGATATAACCTAAAGCCTAGAATTCTTTTAAAAATTATAGTTTTACAATTGTAGTTGCATTTAAAATCTCACTGTGATCCTTCTGCATTGATTATTCCATTATTTTAATTTATTATTATTCTACTCAGGGACATATGAAGAGAAATCAGCAAGTGGACAGTAACAAACGTGTGTTAGGGTGTCTGACCCCCGAGGGACCACATTCACCGGGCAAGTTAGAGGAGAACACGAGATTGTAATTTTCTAACATTTTAGGTAGAAGGCCTGATCAATAGCAATTATAGAGTGTGCCAGACCACCTGTCAGGATGCTTTCTGTTAAAAGTGAGGGAATATCTGACTTAATTTTCTCAAAGCAGTAAAAGATACTTTATTGGCTTGTATGAGTAATAATTCACTGGTGTGGCTTATTTAAGGGTTCAAAGATCACAACCAGAATGTGGTTTATCTCATGTTACATTTATTGATTAAGCTTCCTGTATGTGAGCTTTATTTTTAGGCTGCAGCAACTACCTAGGGACAGAGAGTGACCTTCCTGGTGGACCTACTGAGACCTCAGAGGGCAGTTATGGAAGGTTCTGAGTGGCCTAGTTTGTGAAAATGCCCACCTCAGAACCAATCATGATGGCCAAAGACATGGAAAGTGCTTTCAAACTTCACTGCAGCTTTGAGAATGATGTCTTCTTAGAGTCCTTGAATTCAAACCCCATTTACATCTCCCGGGGCTAGGCATGTGGTCAGCCTGACCTAATTAGAAAAAAACCTAAGTCACAAAAAGGTTGCTGATGAGCCTAGAAAAACATCAAAATCCATTATAAATAATAATTAAAACTATTGATAATTCTCGTTCAGTTGTGTCCTAAGTGGTTGTCAAAGTCATGTCACAAAAATTAAGGCAAGCGCACAATTTTGAGCATTTGCTATAAACTGGATTCTATGTTAAGTTATTCAGACTTTTCTGTTTCGTCAGAGAAATTGGATGCAGTAACTGCAGTTGTTTCTTTTTAATGCTGAAGAAACTGAAATAGAAAACCACTTAAGTAATATGCACAAGGTCACATAGCTATCGGGAGGAAAAATGAGGGTGCAGTTTGGGAGTTCAGAAACAAGCATGCCTGACTCCAGAGCCCAGAGTTGCACTCTACAAAAACAAAATAGAGCGTGTTGCTTGAAAAGATAGGTTCACATATAAGTTCCACCACTTAGAAGGTATGCGTCACTGAATCCTGCATGCAGGCGTTGTGTATCTCCTTCAATCACTAATGCTTAAAAGCTTAAAAGTATTGCTTCTGTAATGGCATCTTCTGAGACTGGCTAAAGTTCACCTTTAGTCTTTGGTTTTATAACAGTTTCTTTTTGCATGTTAATTACTCTAGGAAGTTTTAGTAAACTTCCTTCATTTCTGAACTTCTTCCCTGGTATCTCTTTTTGTCCCTCTAGTTTAGCTTGGCGCAAAGTCTATTAATTCTCATAAAGAGCAGAGTCTTCAGTGCTGTCTGCCCGTGCCTACTTTACTGCCCGGTGTTCAATAAAAGTCTCTGTCCTGGTCTTAGAACCCTGAACTTCTTGCTGACTCTGCCTGAGGTCGGAGCTAAATAAACCTTGTGTCTCAAATTTCCACTCACCTTATTTGAAAGTAGGTCTGATGTCATTCAGGTGTGACAAGGTCTCCTTTAGCCTCAGTTGGATATTCTGCTCTAATAGACGAAGATCTAACTGCATTCTTGGCTCACTTCACTCTGGGGGCTAAGATATTCACCTTGCACTAACTATCTTCCATATTGTACATTCTGCCAACGTAATAAATTTCCTTTCTGACTGATTGATGAAGCCCACTCAACATATGTTTCTTGACTGACTGAATCACTAAGTAAAGGATTAAATGAATAAATAAGAGAGTAACATAGAAAATAAACAGAATTAGGAAAGTAAGTTGAGACTTCATTTATTAAGCAAGTAATTATGGAGCATTTTATATGTAATATTAGACTAATAGATTCTCAGAACACAGCAGTGAGCAAGGGAGAAATGGCGCCATGTTATCAAGTTGCTGATGTTCCATAGGTTTCTACCTATTGTCTTCATTAGTTTCAACTAAATGTTGGTGTTTAACACGGCCACTGAACAGAAAAGAAGAGCAAATCGCACTTAGTGAATCATAAACAATACTCAAGGGCTGTTCAGGGGCTTAGTAACTTCAAATGATATAATTAGATGGAGCTTGGTTTCACGAGTAACCAGGAGCTAAGGCAGGGATCATAGCAAGAGGTGGTATCAAAAATATGAAATCTATGTATGAAAACATTCCAGAGTATAGGATTAAACTCAAGAACTTGACATAGAACTTAAGGAAAGTACAGCAATGCTTTCTTATAAGAAAATAAATGATCTATCATATTTAAAGCAAGCAGTCCGTAAGCAACTTAGTATACAGGTAATTTTAATACAAACATAGTGCCTATTAATATTTCCAATTTTGACATTTTCTTCAATCTAAATTTGGAATGTTGGCAATGTAATACTGAGACATATAATATTATTTATATAATAATAAAGCATAGTTGTTTTTATTGATTTTTTTGTCTTATTTTAATTTATTTCACAACATGTTTCTGTATAAGCCTTAATCTGTATAATATAATAGCTGTTTGGTTTCAGGTAGGAAATATGTTTGATATGACCATATCAAGTTTTCAAAACTACACCTTTTCTGTATTACTGCCCACCTGTTTAATAAAACAATTTTTGCTTGGTCAAGATTTCTTTCGTATTTTTCTAGAAGATGAGAATATTCTTCTTGAATTACATCTGAGGAATAAGTTTTTCTCTTCAAGACTAAAAGGGTTGAAAAAAATTATCAAATTTATGTTTTCTGATAAGTGAAAATATATCGTCCCATCTCATTTTCTAATTATAAAGAGGCATCTGATAAGATGATCATTCTTGTTTCCCTGACATCTCCCTCAGTGACGATAATTCCATTGTCAATTTTCTTTAGTGCAAATGCATTCAAGAAATTGACATTGATTCAGAAAATAAGTTTTTACTTAATTCTCACTTTTTTCATTACCCTTTGTTTCTAGGTTTTTATTTGGGCCTGATAATTGATAAAGGCACTAGTTTAGAAATAATTAAGTATGACTTTTTCTTTTGAAGAGCACAAATGAGGATATGCTTCCCCACAGAACCTTTTTCACTTTCTTTTATCAACCAAATCGTTTCCAATTTCCTGGTGTGTAAATTCAATATGATCAGTACAAATAAACAAACTGACAAGATTTGGGCAGTTGGAACCCACTGTTTCACAATGTCTTTGTTTAAAATCCATCATAATTCTTCCTCAGAAATGGCCTTCCTAGTAATTAGTTACCTTTAATGTCTTCATTTTCATTTAAATGTTCAATGATCAGGATAATTAGAATTAATTTGGCATTGTCATGTTATGGTAATGAAGCTTCTGCCACTTATCAAGAGAATCCTGCAGGCACAGTGTTACCCGACAAATATGTGACTCCTCACACTTCACACACTGGTTTATAGCCTTTGGTTAAAGTGGTAACAGTAGGACCTGGCCTGATTCCAGTTTAAATTAATGCCGTTTTTGATGGAGGGCGGTGGGCAGTCAAGCCGGTATTCTTGTCTATTGTGGATGGCACTCTAGGTCTAACTTAGTTCCCCTTTAGCAATCAAGACTTTTTTGTCTCTCTTCATCTGGGTGTTCTACAGGATCAATTCTATGGCTAGAACAAAAGGAAATATATCTTTGAATAAAAATGAGAAAAAATGCCAGTCCAAACCTTTTTAAACACTTTAGATGGAATTTAGGAAAGCAAAGTTCAAGAAGGTGCCTACCAGAAAAATCCATGGAGAATAAAGTGCCAATTGAACTGGAATACCCTTTTGCATTGCCTGGTCTAAGGTTCTCCAGCCATCCCATTCATTCCTTGCCATACTTCTGTGTCTGTAGGAGTAGCAGAGCTTCTTCCATCATTTTTATCCTCTCCCTTAGTCTTGGGAAATGATTTAATTGCCCACAAAATCAAGGTGAACAATAGCAAACATATCCAGATTTGGCAAAGGTACTGTTATTTAAGGCTACTCTGTGAAACTGTGCCAATTTCAGAATTAGAACCTTCATCTTCTATGCAATTGACTCCTTCTCAGCCACACATTTAAGTTGTTTTTTATTCTGTGTCTTCCCAAAAAGGTATATTATATTGCCCACATGTATATTAGTCTAAATTATCATCATTAGTAAAATATGTTATAATATGTGTGAAGATAAATGCTTGCTCTCAATAGCTCAAATTGTTGTTTTATGAGTTTGGATAAATTAGGAAAATTCTCAAAACTGAGCAGCTAACACCAGATGTTGTGGCATGTGCTCATATCACATAGTCCTAGCTCCTCAGGTGGCTGAGGCCAGAGGATGGCTTGAACCCAAGAATTTGAGTCCAGCCTGGGAAACATAGCAAGACCCTGGTCTCTTAAAACAAACAAACAAAAAACGCTTAGGAGTTTAGAAATCATTATTTTGAGAGCAAGATGTTGGAAAGGGCTTGGCTGGGCAGAATTAAAATCTCTCTCTTTTTTTTTTTATGCATAGTGCGATGTTGACTGGCATTATGTGAGTCTCACCAGCTTGGACATCCAAGATGGCTTACTCATGTGGCTGGCAGTGAATGTCGGCTGTTGGCTGAGAGCTCAGCTGGGATGACAAGTGGATGGCCTCCACATGCCTCCTAGCACGGCAGTATCATAGCAGGCCAACTTCCTGCAGTGCTGGCATACTCTCCGAAGATTGTCCCAAGAGAGCCCAAGGTGCAAGTATATGGCCTATTTTAAAGTAGTTTTGAAAGTTACAGAGAGCCATTTCTGCTGCATTCTACTGACCACAAGAGAGTTACTAAGATTGAATGAGTTTCTAGGGGTAAGGATGTTTACCTCATCTATTTATAGGTGGATAGAGGGAGCTGCATGCAAAAACTTGTGTACATATTTTAAACCTGTCATGGGGTGTGAAAAAGCTAAGATACTCTGCATTAAAGAAGACACATTAAAGTTCTCCAGTGATGTAGCTGGTAGCAAAGATTCAGGCCAACAGAAGTATAGTTAGGGAGACTGTGACAGGCTTTGGATGGGCCCAGTGCCAAAGTCCTTGGTGATGTGCAGTACTGTGTTGGAGTCAGGCAACAATATCTTCCAAGAGCCAATGATCCCCTTATTCCCCCAGCTCCAGCTTTGAGTTCTGCAATGACCACAGAAGAACATTTACACCACAGAAATTAGCAGACACTACCATTAAGAGTGCTTTCTTCCCAGAGACCCGGTTGCTAAATAGTTATCAGTTCACTACTATTGACCCAATCTAGAAGCTACTTGCAGGAGACTATTATCTCATAGGAATTTAACACTGTGGACTTTGGGATTGAAAATGTTTCAAGTTGGGTGGTGACTGTGGTCAAAGGAGTAGGGCGCCAGCCCCGTATGCTGGAGGTGGCAGGTTCAACCTGAGCCCCGGGCCAAAAACTGCAAAAAAAAAAAAAAAAAAAAAAAAAGTGGCCAAAAACATTACATGTTTTCTGAATTTTTAGTAAAATTTGGTGAAATTTGCAAGATTCACTGTTGCTGCTGGGTGAGTGACTTTTTGGGAGGCAATCAAATGTGGTCCCAAATTTCAATCAGCACCAGCTGTTATAGGATATTTTATTGAAGTGGGAACCTAATATAGATTAGGTTGTAAAAGAGAAACTACTGACAAGCAGAAATTATAGGGAGCTCTAGACTTGGAAGACCACAGAATTAAGAGTTTGGACAATGTTTATTTAAATTTCCAGGAAATAGTGGGCCTTGCTTGACACTTTGGTTGCACAACTGCATGTTAATTTATTGTTTAGTGTATACCTTTACATATGTTATCATGTTTTATATGGATTATTAATAGTATGCAAATATTTAAATACTTTTCATGAGATTGAACAGGTCACTTAATTTTTTTCTGACCTTCATATTTTTCATCTCTAGGAATTAGCTAAAATTATGTTTCGCAGTGTTGTTTTGATGGGTGTTGGAACATTTTTTAAAAAGAGTGATCAACGCTAGCCATGACTCTAGTGAATATTGCTCAGATGTGGAATACCACTTGCAAATTATAAATGCTAGCGTTGCTGGGAAGTGAGCAATGATTGACCAAAGGAATATGGCAGAAAGGTTGCTCCCAGAGGTTTACGTGAAAAGAAAGGGCAAGACGTGCAGTGTTCAGATTCTTCACGACTGGCTTTCCTTCACAGCCTGCTCCTGCCTGCAGGGATCACTTACTGCAGCAAGAGACAAATCCTGAGTGGTATCAAGGTGGCAGAAAGATATTTTTGCAATTTCACACCAATATTAATTTTTTTGTCTAGATAAGAATATGAGTAAAAAGAATAAATATTGACAGTCTGGTATGGAGTGGTCTATTTTAAATATTTTAGAACGTTAGAAAATTTCTTTTGGAACGTAGTGGAATGCATTTTGTGTCATATACTGGTTGAAATAAACATGTGGATGAGTTCAGAATTTATGTTTTTAAATGAAAAATGTTTAGCACTGTTCCATCTGATTTGGATTTTGGATTCTGATTGGTAATTTTGGGGAGGGCAAAGAAAGAAAACCAGAGAGTGTTTTTTTCTCTGATCAAGAAGTAACTGCAAACCAGTTCCCGTAAGTGGCAGGTGAGGTTAACACACATGCCAAGGGCGGCAGCCTCAAACTGTGGCAGTTCTCAGTCAAATAGTCAGTAGAAATGTGGGGCCCAAGTTCTAGTAAAATGGAAACGTTTAAGTCCACACGTTTGTCATTTTCTCTCTCTGATTTATATTTTCTTGGCTGTTTTTCACGTACAGCCAGCAGAAATAGAAGAGGGTGCTCACGTGAGGCTGAGGCTGAGGCTGATTGTGTACAGAGTAATCATGGGAAAATCAGAACTTTCTCCTTAGAAGATGTTTGTCCTGACATAATGAATGACATTCAAGCTAATTTTTATTGATACCTTTGCTTTCCGTAATGATCTTTATTTATCTCAATATTATTCTGTGTCTTTCTTGTATCCTGAAAAAAAAAAGGGTAAACAATTCCACACATTTTATTTTGCTTTTTATAGTTGCTTGCTAGTGTAAGAACACATTGCCACTTCATATAGTGAAGGTTTATAATATATACCAGAGAAACATGAATTAGGCACCACCAACCCTTTCGGACACATACCCAGTAGGTAAAACGTGGACGTTCAGAGAGGAAATGAAAGAATTTATGTGTGAAGATTGTCCGCCAAACACTATATTCCTAAAATTATTTCATAGTTAGTTTTAGTTTTAAATGTTATTTGTAGTAAGAGTAACTTCGAGATAAAGATGTTGGCCGAGGACTTATTGAAGTGTGAATGGGTCCTGGAAAATAGCAACTAGCTACGATGATCCGGCAGAGATGAGGGGATACGTTAGTTACGTGGCAAAGATTAAAAAAAAATACAGGAAAAATTAATTATACGTCCTAATCAGTTGACTTAAAGTTGAGCAAAGGTGAGTCTTCCTTGGGTGAGTCTGATTTAATCAAGCAATTCTTTAGAAGTCCTCAACAGCATTAATGTGTGAGAGATGAGAAGAAGCAGAATCTCTCTCTTTCCCTGATCTTCCAAAGCAGGTCGCTGTAAGTTCTAAAGCTGCAAGGAATGGATTGTTCTGACTACAGGGTGGAACAGTCAGCACTACAGGCCTGGCCAATTCCTGGACTTTGGTCCAAAAAACCTGAGAAGATCCACATAATAGTACCCAGACTCATGAGTCACAGAAACTTATATAACAAATTTTGCTACATTATAAACAATTTGGTACATACAGAAAACTAGAGTTTTCATTTTTTAAAACAAAAATCTTATTTCTAGAGATGAATTGTTTTATGAATTTATTTACTCATTCACATGTTCAGGTCCAGATTAACTTTACCAACTTGGTCTTTGTCAAGGCAAGAACAGTCCCTCTGTGTGTACATTTAGAAAGCAGAAAGAGAGAGGGAAGGAGCAAGAGAAACAGAGAACAGAGGAGAGGAGGGGAAGGAGGAAGGAAAGGGAAGAGGAGAAAAGCGAGAAGAAGGGAAAGGAAGGGAAGAGCAAGGGGAAGAGCGAGGGCCAATTGTAGGACAAAGAAATATTCATAAGTTCAAGTTTACCCTGATTGAGTGTAAGGGGCTGTAATAAGGATATACAGTATTTTATTAAAAGGAATGGATATTTCAAGTTCTATTTAGTAACTATAAATATCATGTTATATATATATATTTTTTTTTCTAGATAAAATGATATGTGGGAGTAGTTGGAAAGAATGAAGATTCATTAAGGAAAAGATCAAGATTATGGCAGGTTCTTTTAGCTAAAAATCGCTGCCATGATGTATTGTGTACCACACACTTCCTTGGAACCTTCAGGAGGTAGAGCCCACTTGCCATCATTTTTAATGTGGGCAAATCTGTGAGTCACTTGCAAACAGAGCTGACTCTGAGTTTACATCATAAAAGCTAATGCAACTTCCATCTTGGCGACTAGAATACCAGCTTTTGTTGCCTTTAGCCATCATAAAAACAGTCTGACTGAAGCCACCATGCCGTGAGGATGCCCACGCTAGTCTCGGTATAGAGACTCTGAGACAAGTTTAAGAGACAGAGATGCCCCATCAGCCAGTGTCTCTTCTGCATCACCCTCCCCTCCCCTCTCACCCAGTCTCAGACACCTCCTAAACTCATTCACATCAAAGACTCTGTACTTGGAAACACCAAGCCAAGATGTGTTCGAGTTCTGAGAGATAATAAAATTATCATTATTTTCGTCAGTGACTGAGTTGGGGGTTGATTAGCTGTGCATAGAAAATCTGAAAAGGATTATTTCTAAACTGAAAATTATAAAGTGTGATTAACAAGATAAGCATGTAACTTGTTCTGCCCATCGTGGGGTTTGCACCACAGCTGCGATGTTCACCTATAAGCCCTGTTACTGGCTGCGGCCCACTGCCGTCTATAATGCATGGCCTAAATAGCATGTATTAATTTGATGCAGCTGTAGGCACATAGAGGTCAGTTGATAAACTGCATATACAATATGGTTATTTTCCTTTCTTTAACTTATCTTAAAGTAGCAACTATTATATTTACTTCTTGATCAACTTTATATATAATCAAAGAAAATAAAAATCACAAGGTATATTTAAAGGCATAAAAATCTTTGAATATAAAGTTCAAATTTCCATGAAGGATGTTGTTAATTCTTCTGTGTGACACTAAATATATCTTCCATTTCTCAATTTTAAGCTTTTCACCAAGAGGTAGTTTTTACTGAAACAGATCCCTTTCTATTGTTTGAAGAGAAATATTTGGAAGGTATTTTTTACTGGAAATTATTTGAAGAGGTATTTTTTTACTGGAATAGATCACTTTCTATTTTTGAAGAAGAGAAAATTATTATTTGCTATCCTTCAAGGCTATAATCTCTCTATATATTATTTATATATGGATTAAGTCAAAATAAAGATAAGAAAAAAGGTAATTACATGTATGTGATTTATTCAATTTTAACTTTCATTATTGAAAAGACACTGGCTATATTATAGAATGTTAATATATCGTAAAAATTTATGTTGTGGAAAAAATAGATTTCATGGGCTCCTGATTGATTGGTTTACAATTCAGTGAGGAACTGGAAGTCCAGGATATAAGAAGTCAGCAGCATTTCACAGACAGTTTGTCATGTAACTGAAAAGTCCTGTGGCCCATTTCTCTTTCTACCTTGTGGTGATCTGCCTCCAAGTACTCTCCCTCTAGGTGTGTAGACTCTGCCCCTCACTCCTCTGGCTAAAGTGTTGCTGAAATCTTTCTATGAGCCTGTCTTGGTTTCTCTGTTGCATGATCAAATTATAACCTGCATGTGTGAGTCCTAAATTTATGAATTGCATGGCTGAGTAATCTAACTTGATTAGTTGGAGTGTAGCTTTTTAAGGTCAACGTAAAGTTAGTTTCTATTGTCTCACAGTTTCTCAAAATCCAGAAAGAAGATAAGAATGAAGAAGCCGATCTTGAATGGTTAGAACTTTATTGGACATAGAAAGATTTGACATTCTAAACCCACTGGCCAATGAGCAAGCAGGCTTAGGCCATTGCATGTATGTAGTATTTTGTCACCAGAAGTACAAAAGGAAAATGGAATAAGAGAAAGCCCAAGGAAGCTGGCTTAGGGTAAAGATTTGATGCAGTAATATAAGGAAATCCAGGTAAAAATAGTTAAGGAATTCTTATAAATGTCACCAGTGTGACTTAAGTATTTTGTCAATATTCAAAAAGATTTAATAATACTATTTTTAGAATCCGAAAGCTGCCCATTTTTCCCTGTCACTTTAGCTACATGCTGTATATCAAATGCTGTGATGAATCCTAGAGATGAAGAGGCAAAGAATATGTGACTCCTGCCTTGAATCATAGTTCACAAGTTTGCCATGGAGTTACGGGAAGCGTCTCATCTCAGCCCGTCCCTTCTCTCAGACGCCCACCGTGCTCAGCCCCACCAACATCCACACGTCCCCTGTTTGTCCTAGATTTGATGCAGTATTTATGGTTCACCCCCCACATATCTACCCCAATTACTTTGGGTAGTAAGGACTGTATGAAATTTAATTTTAGAAAAATAATATGTGAGTCCCCAGCCTCTCCCCTAAACTTGTATCTATTTGGTATGAGTTTGGGTTCTTCCTTGACCTTCTTTGAGTTATTGAGCACCATGAAAGTTACAGTACACTACTGCTGAAGATTCCTTTAGAAACTTCTAAGTTCTATATTACTTTTATGTGGTTGTCCTTTGCTTAGAACCTATGAATTTACTGTGAATGTCATAAAAAGAATTTTAAGGTTTTTAAAAAACTAAAATTAATATAACAAGGAAAAATTATGCCTCAAAAACTAAAAAGAAAAAGTCAGAGAAATTTAGAGGTTTTTTGATTTTTCCCAAGGTACGTGTAATAGATATTTATTTGTCACCTCTGGTATATGGGGCTAGCACCTTACTCCTTTGAGCCACAGGTGCCATCCTACACAAGGATTTTTGACATACAAGTCTTAACTCACAAATTTTTTTTTTTTTTTTTTTTGAGACGGAGCCTCAAGCTATCCCCCTGGGTAGAGTGCCATGGCATCACAGCTCATAGCAACCTCCAACTCCCGGGCTCAAGTGAGTCTCCTGCCTCCGCCTTCCAAGTAGCTGGGACCATAGGCACCGGCCACAATGCCCAGCCATTTTTTTTGGTTGCAGCCATCATTGTTGTTTGGTGGGCCCGGGCTGGGGATTCAAACCCGCCACCTTAGGTGTACGTGGCTGGCGCCTTAGCCGATTGAGCCACAGGCACTGAGCCTTAACTCACAAATTTAATGAAACATTCCAGAGTACAAATTTTGTTTTTCCTTCAATATGGTGGGAAAGGAATTCTCTAAATAAAAAGTGACGAGTGAGATGCTATTATAAAACATTTTAGAAAATCTGTACACACTGTTCTAGGATTCACGTGGCCTTGTGATTAGCAGGTAGTGGCTTTGGTGAACTTAGTCATTTTTATAAAAATTAATATGAGTATGTATAACTTACTATTTCTCCAAAGGGAGAGAAAAAAAAATTCTTGCATTTTTTTGTGAAAGTAAGATTGCACTTAAATTTTATTTAAGTAATTTTAGCAACCCGAACTGTACTGAAGTCCTAGGCAGTAAAGGGGACGTTTGTTCACCCTGATGTTGTGACTGTGGCTCTTCCTAGCAAGGCTGGGTCCTTGTGGTCTTATTACTTTCCATTCTATCCCACGGAGGTTAGCCAAAGTTCACTTCCTTGTCAGTTAAGTCTCTAAATCAGATGAATTATGTTTTCTATAATTGAGCTAACCACAGTTAATTGCCTAATAGACTATGTCTACACTAACTGAAAAAAAAAAAAAAGATTTAATTGCTTGGAAAAAATGCATTATATATTTTGGTCACATCTACACAATCATACTAGACAAAGTGACAAAGGCACTTAAAACAGTGACCAGAGCCAATGGTGCCAACAGGGCCAGTGTTTAAATTAGGCAGGTGCTGAATCTTACATTTTTGTGGATGTTTTAGGGTATTGGATATAAGAAAAATGAATTATAAATTGAATTTTCGTTAAAGCTAAATGAATTATGTATTATTATATTTTTCCTCTCATTACATAAGAAAATGTATTTTTGGAACATTTTGGCAAATCTTAGATATAATTTAAGAAAATGTCATTTGTGAAACACTGGTAGTTTTTCTTTTAATTGAGAGGTTTTACTTTTAATGATTTAGTTTCACATTTTAAAAATGTATTTTCTGGCCAAGATCTAACACTATGTTTCTAGATTTTTCTGACTTTTTTTCTGGAAACTTGAGATGCATGTACAACAATCTGGAATGTACTACAGCCATTTTTACTAAATTTGTTTTGCTACAGGTGAAGATGTCCCAGTAGCTTATTTTACTAAGCTGTGATTATAATGCCAATGAATCCCAAATTTCATTGCTTACAAGTAAGTGGCAGAGGAAAAAAAAAAGACTAAAAACACTGAATATATTGTCTCTCCCTGAAACACTTTAACAATTTACTCTATGAAATGGAAAGTTGGAAAATCTAATAAATACTTAAATATTTAAAGTATAATTGATAATCAGGTCAATTTCCAAACATCTTGAGTTAGCTGTACCTGACAGTGAATAGAAGTTTCTTAGTTCCAGAGCCTTTCTAGAGCTGTTCCAATTGTTAAATTATTTAGTCAAACATTTTAAAGGCTACACCTTAAAGTATTTAAAACCCAATGCTTTAGAAAATTCCAGGGAAACTCAAGTATGCTGGCTATTCTGGAAAAACTCCTGGAATATTTCATATAACGTGGAAGCACAGTAAGCATGTTCATGAACAGAACCCTATTCATAATTCCAATGTAAAAAAATCCAGGAGCATAATACTAAGAAAAATAATCGCAAAGAACATAAACCTTAGTGTTGCCTACATGGTCTCTCCGTCTTTTTTTCCATTTCCTCATCTCTATCCTCCTCTTTCTGCTTTTCCTTTAATCCCAAATTGACTTAAGATGTATCAGCTATTTCAGTATGTCTTGTGTGCAATTTCAACAAGAAAAAAAAAAATCTTGATATTATTGGTTAAAAGGAGCAAAAGGAAGTCTTTTTTGAATGTACCCATGCAACATTAATTACCTGCGTTCCCCACTCTATTTCATTAGAATCAATAGTTTAGAGATTCCAATCTTAAAAATTTGAGTGCTTCTGAAGTGTTTTCTTCTCTGAGTTCATCAGATTTGTAGATTTAGCCCAGGCAGAGTGAACAGCAGCCAGAAAGTCTCTGATTGAAAAATGTGTCTGGAGTATTCCAAAAAAATCCAAAGTGATGCCATGAGTGCTAATAAGAGGGATGCGGTTGGAAGTGGGGAGCAGGATGAGTGAGGACTTTGGGGTCACTGCAATGATTCTGAGAACTGAAAAACAGCCACTTTTTAAAAAACTGAATTGAGTTTTTCAGAATATACCAGAAAGGGACATGGCAGAAGCAGGAACATCTCCAGGCTGTTCTGTTCGCTAATCCGGGGAGAGGGTGGTACCGGCCAGGGCAGCAGACGTGGGAGAGAGGTGGCAATGGTATCAGAGTGAGGAACCATCGGTGGTGTCTCTGGAGAGCCGCACCGGAAGGGCGAGAGAGCTGCTAGAGTCCAGAGTGATTCCACGTGTTCCCACCAGAGCAGCTAGAAAAATGGACCTGCCTTTGCAGGTGCCTTTCCTTTCCCACCGTGTGCCATTTCCTTGTCCATGACCTCTAAGTAGGCTTCCCCAGGGCCGTGCACGCTGCAAATCCCTCCACGTAGAAGGTAGTTGTTCAAAATACACTCATCAATTCACTCTCATCTCCTTCAAATCTTTATTCAAAGGTCACCTTTTCCGGAGAACGTGCCTTGCATTCTATTTTAAGTCACACTTTCACAAATAGACATCATGTATATTTTCCCTCATTTATTTTTCTCCATCATAATCTCAAGGACACACTTTGCTTCCTTATTTTATTTACTTATTTTCCCAGTAGAACAGCAACTCCATGAGAACCAGGATATCTCCTTCTTTTTCTCACTACTCCATTCTCAGAGCCTAGAATGGTGCATAGCATATAAAAGAACAGTAAGAATTGGTTAGGTGCATGAATTTATACAGGGAATTAGCCAATGTATTTACTGTACTCTGTCTCTAAGAAGATTTGCATGAAAGGAAAAAGCTTTATAGAAAAAAATTATGAATCGGGGTGGCACCTGTGACTCAAGTATTTGGGTACCAGCACCATATACCAGGGGTGGGGGGGGTTCAAGTCTGACCTCAACCAAAACTGAAAAAGAAAAAAATAATTATGAATCAGTGCAAAAACCTCATCATGGAATATCTAGATGAAGAGTTGTTTATCATAACTCGGATGATGATAAAACTAAATTATAACATGAAAACCAAAGCTCTTGTATTGGATCCATAGTAGAAGTGCAAGTTAACAGGAGCCCCTTGGGAAGATTTGCATGTTCCCTAACGCAGACATTGGAGGGCCCCATCTTTCACTGAACCTGCACACCGAGGGGCACTGCTCAAAGTCTAGCTGTCTGGACGGATGAGAGGAAAGAACAGTAACATTAATCTCCCCTCTCTCCTGTGGGAATTCCTCCCCCATCCTTCATTCCCTTACATCACCTGTGATGGCCTATCGCTCACTGGATCATGTCCAATAACATACAATGGTGTACAAGGTCATCACATTCTGGTTTCCACTTCTGTTTTTCTTCATGCTCCCCTAGAAATCTCATAATGAGGAACTGCTACAGTTTTGTAAACCAAACATGCTTTCTCCAAACTTTATTCTGCCTTGAATGGCGTTTTCTTGCATCCTTTCTTTGTGAACCCTGATTCATTGGTTAATAACAATTTCAAACATTTATTGATGCTCATGGAATCCCTGTTCCATTTCCCATCATGTGGGAAGAATTAATTGTTCCTCTATTGATTTCCCATTGATCCTTATAGTTACAACATATTTTATTGAAATTACTAATTTACATATCCAGTTTCTGCTTCAGGCTATGATCAATTAGCAAGAAACATGTTCTTTTTTTTTTTTAATCCACTGCACTTACCACATAATAACAGTCTTTTAAATGGAATGAATGATTGATATTAATAAAGCAAAATAGTCAAAATTAATAAAGCTCCTTTTAACAAGTTATAATTAAGGTATCATCCATATTGTAAATTTTCTAGAAAAGTGAGCATTTTCAAATGTGCTTGAATTCACATAAAGAAAATAGTTCCTTTTTTTAACTTTTGTTTGGTAGAATAAAAGCTGAGAAGATTTCCCAGGGGAAAGAAGATAACCAGTGTTTTGAAGTAGAGGGAAAGTTTTAATCTGAAACAGTAGAAGTGGTATACTATGGTGAGAAATGAACCTGATCAAGTAGATATAAGCGTACGTACAATGTATGGGACCAATCAATATGGTCTCTCAAGAATGCAAAGTGCAGCCACAGAGGAGGGAACTATTGTTGAGGTATTTAGAACTTAGGATTGGAGCTCTCCTAGTTAGAGTAGGATGTAATGCAGTGATTACTAATTGAGGCAACATTTGCTCAAGATGATTGTATAGTTATACGCACATTCAAATTTCTGATTCTGTTTAGTCACAGTGCCCTAGCTGACAATATGGAAGAGAGGAGCCTGAGTCACAGTGGAACATTTTGCAGACTATGGTGGGTGCAAGTCTAGCTTTTCACTTGGTTCAAGCTTTAAGTGCTAGCTGGAATACTCAAAACATCATCCAATTTTTGGAAAGGTATTAATGAAGACATTTTTTCCAAAACCAGTTTGTTGTTGCTGTTTTTATTTTTCTTTTTCTGTTCCCTCTTATCCAGGTTGCATTCTATGCCCTCCTGACAGCTTGTCAATGGGAAGGCGTTCATCTCGGCCTTATCTACAGCTTATCTGTCTGCTGAATATGAATCTGGTATACAGAAGAAACACATTTAGGGCTAATTAATGTAAAAATGCTCTTTGATCAGCAATATCATACAAGATAGCTCAGAATCTTCAAATATAATTTACTGGCTCTTCCAAATACCATGTTATTCATATTATTGAAGGTTCACTTTCAAAGTTTCAACTTTGGAGCATACAGATTTGTGTTTATATGAAATTGCTGACTCAAGCCCCAAATGAATATTTGTACAAATATGTCCTCCACATTGATGTTAATTTATTAGACAATTAGAATATGGCAAATGATGTGAAGTTTGTGACATGCTTCACATTACTTTTTAAAAATTGTTTGTGCTCACACCCCTTCCCCCATTTACAAAATTTTTTAAAGTGTATAAGGATATCCTAGTAGATACTTATGCAGATTACTTTTTTATTTATGGAAGGGGATCGCTTGTTCCCCCAGGTGGTTATGAAACTGCAATTTTACTTTGACATGATACAAATTGGTTTGGAGAAAACAAATTATTCTAAAGTCTTTAGAAACTCAAACGATGCTGTTGGAGTGTAGTAACAGCACAAATAAATCTAGAAGATGGCGATTTTTATCTCTCCTAGAACTAGATGGGTTTGTCCTGGATCATGCCTCTGAATTTAGGTTTCTGATTTTTAAACAGGGATGATTTTTGACTTAGATAAAGAAATGGAAACCAAGAGTTACCATAAAACTAGAATAAGTTTACAATCTTTTGGGAAGTGTATTTATATACACCATGAAACAAAAAATATTTTGTTTAAGAAAAGTTATCTTTTTAGTACTTCTCTGAAAGGAAGACCAAAGATAAAATTTTGGGGAGCAACTAAATAGTTTTGGTGATTTTGTCTTCTTTCAGCCTATCCTATGTACATAGAATATTATAGCAAGGAAGAACAGCCTGAGCTTAGGAGCTTTTTAAAAAGTAAAAGTTATTGAAAATTAAAGTGTTTATAAGAAGTACAAAAGTCAGAAGTCCACCTCTCAATGGATTTTAAGTGAGCACAGCGATGTAATCACCATGCCAATGCAGATAAGACATTAATAGAACGTTATCCTGCCCCAAACCCTCTCATGTCCTATCCCAGACATAATTAGCTGTGCTGGCTTTTAATTAATGCAGATTAGGTCTACTCATTCTCTTGTAGATAACTCTTCAGACATCAACCCCATTTTAGTAGATCTTGTAGCTGAAATCTGTATTCCTTCACTAACCAGTCATTAGCCAACACAGGATCAGAGGAAAATTTTAATACTGCAAGCCAGTTTTAATGTAATGACATTCTTCAAGATTAATTGAAGGCAGCTTGGAAATTGAAAATATGACCCAGGTTGAAAGTGAAGATTGTTCTTTATCGTAGCCAAATTGTTCATGCCACAAGTTTTCCCTGCATTATTTTGGCCCAATATTAGATTTAACAGAGAAAACGTTAAAATCACACCATATTCTCCTGGAACAGAGGAAATGGAACATAGAGATGGGCAACAAGTTTTTAAAGATCAGAGAAGAGGCAATCTTGATATTTAAGAATTACATGCAGTTAGAGATCTTTACATAAGAACATATTGAAAAAGATTAATTCAGTCAGTTCAGGCTTGACATTTATTTTTAACAATTAGTATTCTATTCCCTGTAATCATGTCCCACAGTTTAAAAGCTTAATGAGTTCTTACTGGAAAGTGACTATTTCAGGAGAGTATAATGGCCTTTAATCACTTCGCTCAAGCTATTAGTAAGAAAGATCCTCAGGAAATGTTTTTACTTTTGTTCTAAAATTAATTGAATTACCGATTGAAGGGAACAAGAAGTTTGTCAACACAGCATACAGCCTTCAAAGTCTAGCTGTCCTGTCTTGTATGCTGTTTCTACCTCTTTTCACTGTTTATTAAAAATTAATTTGAATAATCACTACTTCTTTACCTGATTAAAATAGCTTACAAAAGGAAAAAACACAACATCTAGCCAGAAGATGCTATGCCTCTATTATCTCAATTAATCCACATAAAATTCAGTGAGTTAAATATTATACTTATGTTATGATTGTGGAAATTGGAGTTTAGAGAAGATATGCATTTTGCTCCATATCAAGCCAGCATAACTTCCAGTTAAGTAGTTAAAACATAAAGCCACATGACCAAATCCCCACTGAGAGATGCTTTTATATAGTATTTAAGGCTACGTATTATATTGGTTGGTAAACTTTTATCTTTTCCAAAACAGTACAAGGTTCCATCGTTTTCAGCATGGACATGGTAACATTATTCAGATTCCCATCTTGGAATCTTTGATAATCCTCATGAAGGAGTTGGTGCAGATGGCTCAGTGACTGAAAGCCCAGTGTGGGGACCAGCAGCTCCAGGAACATCACTGAATTTGTCAGAAACACAAATTTACGATCCTTACCTTAAACCCCTGAGTAACCTGAGCATAAGACTCAGAAAATTATATTTTAACATGCTCATGAGATGATTTTTATGTATGTTAAAGTTGGATAATCTTTGACATGTTTTTTTAAAGAGTGAACCATAGAACCACACTGCATGAGTTTATACCCATATTCTGCAAAAAAAGAAAACTATAATAACAATAAGAAAATAAAAAATCTTGGCTATGTGACATGGAGCTATTTAGTTTCTCCGTCTAGATCATCATTTCTTCATTTATCAAATGTAAGTAATAATGATGTCTGCATTATGGAGTTGTTTTGAGGTTTATGTAGTGCCGGGCTCACAGCTACCACAATGCAACCTGCAGGGAACACAGGTATTGTCTCAAATAATACAAGTTAAGCAACTGCTATCAAAACATTCATTAAATACTTCAATATTTCTAAATAACTTATTTTAATAATAGAGTTTAATCAATATTGTTACGTGAAAAGGAATAAAATTTCTTTTTATAACTTGTTGCACTATTTAAAATATATATGAAACAGAAAAGGAAAGGTTATGGGAAGCTGATATGAATATGATAGAGTAAATTACACTGTTTTGCAAAGATGATTTCATTCAGAATTCAAAGTAGATGCAATTAGTGCTGCAGATTAGAAATTGCAAATGATGATTTAACAAACACATGATTTTACAAACAAATCAGAGAAGAGAAAAATTACCAGTATATTGAATCTCTACATGTAGATTTAGTCTTGTGATAAGTAATTCTCAGGAAAAGTGTGAGAGTTATTCTTCATTCTAGAAAGTTGGAGAAAATATGCATTTAAAATAGTTACTATAAAAGTGAAATTTATCAATGAAAATAATTAACAGAATCATACATATGCATTTAAAGGCATGAGCATACAATTTTTTTTTTGTAAATTTCACGTCAGTGTGATGGTATAAACAAGGTCACAGTATTAGAATTTGTTAGGTACAGTCCGTCTTGTAGTTGTGTCCCACACCCAAAAGGTGTGCTATATAGCCCTGTGTTGTGCCCATTAAGTAGGAGCACACCAATCCCTCCCATCGCCTCCCTATCCCCCAACTTGAATCAAATTGAGTTTTACTCCTATGTGGGCGTGTATTAGATCATCTTCTGGCTTCATATTAGCATTGAGTACATTGGATACTTGCTTTTCCATTCTTGTGATGGAAAGAAGAATGTGCTTCAACTCCATCCATGTTAATACAAAAGATGCAAAGTCTCCTTCATTTTAATGGCTGAATAGTATTCCATGATATACGTATACCACAGTTTGTCAATTCATTCCTGAGCTGATGGGCATTTAGTTCATTTCTAATCCTTATGATTGTGAATTGAGCTGTGATAAACAATCTAGTGCAAATGTTTTTATGATAAAATGAATTTTTTTTTATTCTACATAGATGCCTAGTAATGGGATTGCAGGGTCAAATGAGAGGTCTAATTTGAGTTATTTGAAGATTCTTCATACTTCTTTTCAAAGAGGCTGCATTAGTTTGCAGTCCCACCAACAGTGTAAAAGTGTTTCACTCTCTTCACAGTCACATCGGAATCTGCAACTTTTGGAATTTGTGATGTGGGCTAATCTTACTGGGGTTGGGTGGTTCTGATTTGCATTTCTCCAATAATTAGGGACGATGAGCACTTTTTCATGTTTCTTAGCCATTCATCTATTTGTTCTTCTTTTGTTGATTAATTTGAGTTCTCTATAGATCCTAGTTGCCAAGGTTTTGTCAGATTCATAATATGCAAATATTTCTCCCATAGTGAGAATACAATTTAAAGTTATTTGCTTTTTATATGCAATATTAGGTGTATTATTGTTGTTGTTTTGTCTTGCTTTCAGATAGTCTTGTCCTGTTGCCCAAACATGGGTACAGTGGCATCATTATAGCTCCTAACAACCTAAAAGTCCTGGGCTAAAGTGATCCTCCTGCCTCAACCTCCTGAGTCACTAGGACTGTAGGTGCACACCACCACATCCAGCTAAGTTTTTCTGTCTAACTATTTTAGAGATAGCACTGGGCTCTGTTGCCCAGGCTAGTCTCAAAATCTTGGCCTTGAGAGATCCTCTAGGGTGGCCTCCCAAAGTGCTTTGGTGACCGGTGTGAGCCAGTGTGCCAGCCTGGATTCATGCTGTATGGTTATACCTGTGGGTGTTTAATCAAAATACTTGTGACCCAAGTCGACAGTGAGAGATGATGCAAAGGATCAGAGCAAAGAGTCACTGGAAGTATATAAATACCAAGACCAGAACCACAGACTTTGGGGTCTTCTACTTACATATCTTCATATTTAGCATGAATTTCAGGTGTCAGCCAAAAATGCTTTTGTTTTTATCTATCTCATATGTACCAGTTAAACACAAATCTGAGATATGTGTATATGTCAGAGCATGAAAAGTGGAAAAATGGAAGAAGAAATCCAGCAGACACAAACTTGTATTTTTCTTTGCCAAAGTTAAAAAAGAATATTAACAAAAATTGAAGCAATGCACTTTTTAACAGCTTTTGAGAAGACAGAAAATGCTTTCCATACCCTCTGTTAGATGACTCTCGAGATGCTACAAGGATTGAATATGGCCATTTCCCAGTCTTATAGCTAAGAAAAGAAAGTGAGAATTTCAATTATGTGACAGTCACACAGCCACAAGGGGACATCCATGGAGATAGGACACCTCCTTGGATTTAGTTCAAAAACTTGCATTTGTCTTCTATGACACACGCACTTTAATCATTTAATTATTTTTCCATCCAAATTTATATCCTAATAACTAAAAATGGAAGAGTTCCCTGCAATTATGTTAAGAAATACGTGTTAAATTTGTAATTATATCAGTAAGCAGAAAGAGTTTAAATCCATACCACTCTTTTCTTCATGGTAGCAATCCAAGCAGGTTTGCATTTTGAAAAGAGAAAATTCTGTTCTACTGAAAATAGAAGGGGAAAGCCTCCCACCTGAAGCAGAGGGCACAGGTGGGACTGGGTGCTGTGAGAAGATGCCTTCGGGTCGCTGCTTTTTAGCAGCATCTCGGCTTTTGCAGGTCATGTCTGCATGGAACCTGATGAGCTGCAGGAAGCCCCGTCCATGGAAGGTGGTGAAAGCTGGTGTCCTAAAACTGCCCTGTCATTAGGCTTTAGAGAGCACAGGCTCCACCCATGTAACTAAATCTTTTTTAATCCAGAGGCCAATGTCACTTCTTTGGGCATCTGTCTTTACAGGCTACATTTCTATTACCCGTATGCCTGAGGTCTTGATTTAGTCACACCAGCAGCACGCAGGCCAGCCCGCAGGACAATGGCTCTGACGTCTGGGTGCAGTTAGTCTGCCGCTTAGTTAGACTCACTTGCAGTGACTCACGTGGATGGTAGAGAATTCTATGGATTAAATATTTCCCCAAATTTATATGCTGAAGCCCTCATTCCTAACATGATTATTTTAGGAAGCAGGACATTTTCACCTTTAAGTTTAGATGAGCCCATGAGGGTGGAGCCCCATGAAAGGGATTGGTGCACTTGAGGAGAATGATGATCTTTACCACCACACCAGGAAGACGCCAGAAGGCAGCCACCTGCAAGCCAGGAAGTGACACCTCACCAAGGACCCACTGTGCCACACTTTGACTATGAACCTTCCAGCCTCCAGAAATAAATTTCTGTATTTCAGGCCACCCAATCTGACTAAGGCAGGGAGGTAAATACTTCTGTGCCCAGGATACCCTCTTATTAGTAACTTCACTACCCCCTCAGCCTCACTTATACCATAAAAACTTATGTGAGTGCTGTGGAATGGATGGAGAAAAGATGTTTCAGACAACGAGGAAAGAGGAGTAGAGATAAGGTCCAGGAAAACTAGACTCTTAACTTGAAAAATGGGAGTCTGACCCAATGATGTAAATGCCTTTCTGTTCAGTTCTGCTCCAGCTGAATTTCTCAGCTGCTCTAAAGAACTGCCTCTGGATAAGACAGAGTGTTTTTGCTTGGCATTAAGTAAACCCTCCAGGCAGATAGGATGGGTACTCCTAACTGATGTCAGACAGCAGTGCCATCATCGTCACCACTAGTCATTTACCTCCATGTTGAAACTTAGATGTTAAAATTATGTCTATCTTCCAACATTTTAAATTACAGAATTTAGATATTTTATTCTAAGATTTTTTTAAACTTGAATGTTATACGTTTTGACCTGTACAAAACTTTTCATTATTAATGTTAGCTAATCAATTTTTACATATCACATTATAAATAATTATTGCCTAAGAATCTATTAACTTAGTTTGATTATGAGGTTTTGTTTTTCTTTATTCTAATGGTAAAGAAATTCAACACATTTTTCTTATCGGTAACCAACTAATTCTATCAACTGTGAGCAGTTTAGAAAAAAGTTAAACTTTAATCAGTTTTTTTCTTTGTCTATAACTTATTTTACATCCTAATAACTATGTATTTTATTCAAAGTGCACCTTGAAAGTCTTGTAATGCTCACTGTAGTATTAAAACACACAGATGAGCTTGCAAGGCTCAATATTCAGCTTTTTAAAGATTGGATGTATAATCACAATAACCTAAACACAGTGACCTTGGACAACATGGGTTTGCATTTGGTGGGTTGACCGGTGCACAGATCATATTCTACCACTGCCTACCCTGAGACTGTGGGACAATCCCTCCTTCCCCTCCTCCTCCTCCTCAGCTTACTCAGGGTGGATCACAAGGATGGAGGCTTCTTAATGATCCACTTTCACTTAATGAATAATAAATATAGTTCTCTTATTTTCTTAATGCAATTTTCTTCTCTAGTTTATTATATTGTAAAAATGCAGTATATGATACATATAACATGCAGAATACATGTTTATCTACTGTTTATTATCAGTAAGTTTTCCAGTCAACAATAGGCAATTAGTAAAGCTGGGATACAGCAGTTCAGCCTGGTTTTGAGTGCATGTTGTTAAAGGGTAAACTATATATATTTCAATGTAATTGTAGGAATATTTTGTTTGATACAATAATATAGAAATATTTTACATAAATATTTATAAATAAAGGTCATAAAACTAAAAATAATATGCTCACTGCATTAGTAGTTACTAAGGGCTAATAACGATTTAGTTCTCTGATCAGAAATGGACATACATTATCTCTCTTGCCACACTGTCATATGAGGTCGGCATTTTTATTTGTCCTTAATTTACAAATGAGAAAACCAAGTCTCAGAGAAGTGTAGTGATTGACCCAGGGTTACAGAGCAAAGGCATATCAGAGTTTTTTCTTAAATCTAGAGTCTGCTATTCTAAAGCCCATGTTCTTACCTACCGACTTCCTCTACATCTGAACTCTAGAGATTTCACAGAAAATTGTTTGCTTAAAGTGTTTGATGCATTTACATTATGAGTTTTTAGAATTACATGTTCTTTTGTGAATGGCAGAAAGGTTAAATTATGGAGGCTTGAAGCAATCGTTTTTTTCTGGTTCCTACTTAACAGTTGTGACTCTGGAAAGTATAAGTTGGTAACCTCAGGTGTGAAGGGCACACAAACAAGGCAATTGCATCGAGGTGTTGGGAAGATTAAACTACAGCCTAGACTAGAAGCTTTTAGTGTAAGGCATGTACGAGCAGCTGACAAAAACTGTGATTTTTATTTTTTCTTATGTTTATATTTATAGATGATTAAGACTGTCTATTTATTTCCTTCCACTGAAAACAAAACAAAAGATAAAAAACACATACAGGTTTCTCTTGCTTACACCGTCTAACTCAAGTATGGTGACGTCATCCACTTGGGTGTAACCACAAACACAACTGGGAAAGACTGAGTTACAAAAGGTTCCCTAATTCCAGATTGCCTTCTCTTTGTCTTGCTTTTTATTATCACAACAGTTTTCCAGGCTGTAATCAACATTTCAAAATGATATTTTGCTGGGTTTATTCTGTATCATTTTCAAATCATTGCATCATTGTCAAATATTGATCTCCTACAGAATTTCTCCTAATTGCATGACTCTAAACTGTATTTCCTGACCTTGCTCCTTAGTCCTTCAATATTTCCTGTGGCACGGCACTTCCTTCACTGTTCCTTCATTCACTAGGTAATATATATATATTTTTTCTTGAGACAGAGTCTCACTTTGTCACCCTCGGTAAAGTGCTGTAGTGTCACAACTCATAGCAATTTCAAACTCTTGGGCTCAACCAATCCCTTGCCTCAACCTCCCAAGTAGCTAGGACTACAGGCTCCCACCATAATGCCTGGCTACTTTTAGAGATGGGGTTTCATTCTGGCTCAAACTGGTCTCACACCTGTGAGCTCAGGTAATCCACTCACCTTGGCCCCCCAGAGTGCTAGGATTACAGGCATGAGGCACTGCACCTGGCCCTTTCCAGGTAATTCTTTAACATGGATACTGCGTGGGGTCTTCTGTGTCATGTAGTGGCACTCAGATGCTTGAAAAACCCACGGTGTCTTTTGTGTGATCCACCTTTGCCTGTCCTCTTAATGCTTTCTAACTAATGACCTGCAATCTCAGGCCCTCAGCCACCTGTAATCGTGGCCACAGTTGGAGAGTTATTAACATCTGAAAACTCTCATCTCTGAGCTATGAAAGATTAGAATCTGTAATTATTAACTCAGATCATTTGTTTCCCCCCATACCTTCGATCCTTGGATTCAACTTCAAATGTTGTTTTTGCATCTCACGGCTTCTCCGTTCATTGAGCCAGCTGCAGAATTCGACGCCCTTCCTCTCAGCATTGTCAGGAGCACCCCCTTCACCTCCCCCCCTTCCTTCTTCAACCACTGTTTTCTTAGAACATCTTGGCAATTACACAATGCACTTGCAGCGCTCTCAGACCTGTGTTGCTAGCGAGAGCTGTGTAACAGAAAAGGTTGCAGATGGGGTCGCTAGACCCCAAGGGGATCCAGCTTCAGCCAGACTCCTCCCTGGCTCAGCCTCAGCTGCAGAGCACAAGCCAAGGTCCTTAGCATTTTTCGAATCCTCTTGTCTCTAGTGTCCTCTGCTACAGTTTTTGCTCATACATCTTGTTCTTTTGCCATATTCAGAGGCTTTTCATTTCCTGGATCAGTCATTTTTTTCTGGACCTTCTGTCTACAATTCTATTCTTCAGTTTGTTTATCTGCAAAACTTTTGCATCTTCAAATTCCCAGTTTACCTTTTTCTCTGACTGGGATTGGGGAGCCTCTTGTCTGGGCTGTAATAATTTCAAAAGCATATTTAAATTTAAAACATGACTTCATTTTATGGAGATGCTTAGATTTCAGAGTACTAAGCAATAAAAATATGAATAAATGACACACACTGGAGTGCTTGGGGCACAGTAAATACTTACTAAATTGATGGCTATTTTGTGGCTATTGTAATTGATAGAGATAACTATCCCCAGTGCATTGCAATACAAATCTCGTGGAACTAAAATTAAATTGTTAAATGCAAATATGACTTTAAGATAGCAATCTAAATATACACATTTGAAAATTTATCTTTCTAAGTCTTTGTTAAGTTTTAAATGAATGCTTATAGAACATCAAGCATGTGGGGATTAACATGGGTGTTGCAAGAGTCACCTAAAGAATATACGAGAGATGGAAGCAGAGGAAGTGAGTAGCAAACAAAATGACCATCCAGAGAGGTTTCGGGGTAACAGGTGAATTAGTGCAGGTCATTTGGGCAAATCCTCCCTCAGTTGCCCTGGCCCACCTAGGTCTCTACTTTATTGCCAAAGAAGAGATCAACCTAGAATTTATGGCCAAATAATAACAGGGTTATTTGTGACAGTAACTAAATGAACAGTTTGAGAGAGTTCAAAACAGCTGGTCTATCAGTTGGGGGCCAGAGGAAAATTCTTCTTATGTTTTGTCAATAGGTAGAGGGGAGGTGTGATTTGTCAGCCTGTTCTATGTATGACCTGATTTAAGCTGATTCTTTTCTTCCTAATTATTAGGCCATGTTTAGTACTATTGTTAGCCTTCCATCTGTAGGGACAGGCGAGAACTAGTGGTCTCTCTCCTTGCAGTCTCAGACAGAATTCTGCTGTCCGTGACCACATGCATTATCAAGCAGGGACAAATCAATTGTACTGAGCTTAATGAAGTCTAGCTCTCTGCCTTCTGTGTCACCAAATTGCACACAGCAAAAAATGTTTGTTTACTTAAGCCAGAGGACAAAAATATGCTAAAGACAGAACTCAGCTAAATTTATGGTCAGATAATTGTACCAGAATTATTGAATCAGCTGCTAGATGCAAAGCTATTTCAGGATGAAGTCTTCGGTACCACCCCAAAGTGACCAGGCTCTTGAACTTTCTAGGTCTTTATATCTTATTTTGTAACAGTACCATGTGTGATAGGATAAGGCAGTCCACATAGCCTGAACATTAGTTCCTCAATTAAAATACTTTTTAGTTTACTAATTATTTAGTTATTTAACTAAACCCCTGGTTTTATCACAGATAAAAACAGATGACATATTTTTGCCCCTCCTTCTGATGAGAATTCCTGCTAGTCCACTGTCCTCAGGACGCATGGTCCTCATTAGATCAACTATTAACCCAGAGATTCAAAGCTTCCCTTAGGCTGAAACTTACAACATTTCCTTTGTTTTTTTAGGTCAAGGAATGTCAAATATTGGGAGGTCATATGGTTCATGCTTACATGTAATATTGCCTACAATGAAGTATTTTAGGTTAATTCAAAGTGGTATAAGCCACGCTCAGTCAGCCTTCCTGTTCAGTTCTCCATTGTTAACAATCCCCAAAGCTCATGACTTAAGACAAACCGCATTTTAGTATATCTCACAGCAGTGTGGCTCAGAACTTTGGGAAGGACTCAGCTGAGAGCACCTTCTGTTTATGTGACAACCAAGGCCCAGTCAAATATATAACCTGTTGTTTAATGCCATCTCATCATTCTGGCACCTTGTGAGGACGGTTCAAAGGCGGTCCTCAGAGGCACTGCTGAGGAGCTGCCCAGGCAGTTTCTCCAGCACCGATTTCTAAGGAGAGCCAGACTGGCATGGTCGCCAGGAATTCTGAGACAGAGCTTCCCCAAAGAGGGAAAGTGGAAGTTGCCGGGTTCCTCAGGCCTGGGCACAGAAGCGGGTTCAGTTACAGTTCTGCCGCGTTTTTTTGCTCAAACACTGTCACAGAGCTTGCTTACATTCAGTGCGAGCAGGTGGGGGTGGCCCCGTCTCCCTCACATGCGCTGCTATAAATGGGTCAATCATCACCTTCCGCCCTTCGGATCGTGTCTGGTCTTCCTTTGGGTTTCAGGCTGTTTGGTTTCCTTGCGGTCTCAGCCTTCTGATGGATTCAAGAACAAACTTGATTTTGTAGCACGTCCCATGTTTTAAAAATTATTACAGGGTGTTAGCAACACTTTCAAGTTGCCCTTCTTCAGAGGAAGCAGAACTCGTGGCTTTGGGTTTCACATCGGCTACTGCAGGCTCTAGATTACAAAGGAGTCGTGTCCGCAGAAGTTCTCAGGGTAGATAATTGGGAAGCTCCAAGTCTAAGAATTCCCTGTTTAGTGAAATTATCATTCTACTATAAAAACAAGAAACGACAATTTTAGATTTATGAGACCCAAGTAAAACATCTTTACATAAACTTCTGAAATAGTACTGTGCAGAGAACATATTTCAGTAAAATAAGGGAAAAAACAATGTAAAAACAAAACAGGTGCTATAATCCAGGAAATAAGTGGTAGGAAGTTCCAGAATCATCTTAAGTAGACTTAGAAGTGAAAAATCTATAAAATATATTATATAAATATAGCAGGATCCCAAGGGCAATTAGAGCCATTTTAATTCTTGATGTGAGTTTCATTTGGTTGAAGAATGACATGGCTATCATACCTGTATTATCATTACGTATATTTTTGACTCCATAACACATTTAAATTTACAACTGTTTTATCTCCCTGTCAGACAATAAGCTCCTCATCCATATTCTTAGTAACTATAACTTAGCAGAAAGCTTCATGAGAGCAAAGTAGTGAATCATTCGATAAGTGTGAGTTTGTCCATATGGTTTTAAAGAAAATAACATACACAATTTTAAATAGTATGAGTTACAGCAAACTAAAAACATATTCTTTCCATTCTTAAAGCTGTGGATTTTCAAGAATGCTCTTGAATTTTACAATCATTAAAAATGTTGGGAACTTTGTTTAGCTGAACGTGAATGAAGATTTCTGATATTAGAATGTTTCGGTTTTGCCAAGAGAATTCCAAAACAAAAATATGACCAATCTGTTCAATGGGTACAACAAGTAGCAAGGCCCGTTCAAATCTATAACCTGTGGTTTAATGTCATTCTGATCATTAGCCAACATACGGGCAGCTTTAGAACTGTCTAAAAGAAATAAACTAGGCAAGTGAAATGTAAAATTAAGTCACTATCACGGAGGGGTCCACGGATAATTGTGTGGCTCCAGTTTCAACAATCTGAGAAAAAAATCACATTACTTAAGTAGAAGCGTGATGAAAATACATAACCTGAACGGAGTCATCAGGAAGCATCACACAAACCCCAGACTAGAAATGCTGCACTGTTAACATTTCTCTAACTATGCCAATGCCAGCATAAAGCCGAGGACCTGTTCCAATTTATAGGGGCCTCAAGAGACTTTTGTGATCCAATACAAGTGATGAAAGACATTACTGAATCAATTTATAATGCTGGCATAGGATGGTGCTTCAGATAAAGATGTTATAACATTACTCGAGTTCCTGAAATGATAGCTGTACTGTGGAAAAGAAAGAGGATGCCCTTGTTTGTAGGACGTAAACACCGAAGCACGCAGTGGTACATGGCCTTCCATCAGCCGCGTGCTCTCGGTGATGAGTGCTGGGTGCACAGGCACACGCACACACCCTCACGAACACATAGGGATGGCCCTGCAGTCAGGGCATCTAGGAAAATAATTTACTGACTGTCCTCATAATTTTTCCATAATCTTAAATTATTGCCAAATAAAAGTTTAAAAAATCCCTAGCAAGGAAGACTGGCATACTGTTAGTTGAAGTTCATACTTCCACAGTGCTCCTTATTTATTGAAACCTACCCAAGCACCCTGACTTCACACTCCGAGCCTCACCTCTCTGTCTTAATTATAGACTTAGTAGGTGTAAGCGTGGGCACCCAGTTTAAATGATCTTGAGAAATGCGAAATTCTAATTATTACACAGTTTTCTTTTAATATGAAATGAAATATATATTTCAGCAAGTCACCCACTGCTGCACGATGGCTTTGAATTATTCATAGTCTTTTATAAAACTTAAAACAAAAACCCTCTTGTGAGCTCATACACCTCCTTACACTAAGGAAACTATGAAAATTTTTGTATTATGAAGTTGACTTTATCATGTTATTACCTTTGGAAAAATAATGATTGATAAAATTGTCAGAATTGTCAGAAGTGGTCATTATAAATTATATATTTAACAATGTTTTGTTGTGGTGGTGGTTGTTGTTAGAGATGCTGTCTGTATTAAGGATTGTCAAGAAAAAGTTAGTATTGGCTTGAAATGTGGGTAGAGTTTTCCCCTTCAAATACCTGAGCAGAAGGCATTGAAATTAACCAAAGATGCTTTACTGGCTGGCCCAGAGAATTGAATTTCTTGCATCTCTCCCCCTTTCCTTTTCACTCCTGAGGCCCTAATATCACAGAAGACTAAAATTCATCTGCACTCTACTTAATATGTGTAACCAGCTGTGATTTTATTTTTTGATGCTGCCACATGAAAAAAAAAAAAGTTGTTTTTTTTTTTTTTACTGAGCTATAGGTGTTAATTGGTATCTTTGTATCTTGCTAATTAAGTTCTAGCAACACCTCTTCCCTCTTCCTCGTTTGCATTTAATGAGCTCGCTTGTTGTTTTAATTTATTAGATAATTAGATAAAACAAAAAGAAAAAGCTCCATTTCTTTAGGAGTGGATTTGGAAAGTACATCTTACATATTCCAACAGAGATGAAAATATATACATTATAAGAAAAAAAAATCAGTTCAGGAAGAAATACACTTAATTTTAGCCTGCCAACTCACAGTGACATTTTTTAACAATGTAATCATTAGGGCAGATACAAAAATGAAGGGATGGATTCAAAAGCTCAGGCAGCAACAATTATTTTGGTGTAAGCAAAACAGTATCACATATGGTGCCACAAGATGCACATACCAGGGACCTTTGCAATATTTAAGCACAACAAACAGATTATCAGTTAAGCAATGTGCCCTTTGGACCCTCGTTATCATTTTTACATGCATGTTCGTTTTCTTGCTAAAGCTCTTTTACAACATTGGCCAACCACAATTGAGTTCTTTGCTGTTTATTAAGAAGCCAGAATTTATTTGATAAGGACTGGAAGCAAGCACTGGCATACAGTGAAACTGTATAAAACTTTCAGGTCATCAGCAGTGAGAGATTGGTGGAAATCTTTTTGAGTGAGCAATCCAGATGTTATTGGTGCCACTCTCTGCCTCCACTCCAGCCGGTTCAGACCATCAGCTTTCTGACTTGCCCGGTATCCTCAGAAGAAACAATGGATTCCCGTGGACTGGCATATACTGTGTGACCTTTTGAAAATCTATAAATTTGGTGTCAAAAACACACATCTTTTAAAGATAACTATCAACCATTAAGGAAAAGAAAACATCCCAAACCAAAAATATCAAAATGCTATTATTAATACTTACTAGGCAGGCACGTGCCTGATCAAAGGAGGAATTTTACGGAGTGCACATTGAAAGGCACGCTGAGGCTGAAAGCATGATACGCAGAGTACGCAGGCGTGCAGGGGTTCTTTGACAGATATGATGACAGTGATGACCACTGTTCTCACCCCTGTTTTTAGTAACATGGAGCTTCCCAGGTGGGATTAGCACATTTAATAAGCAGCCTTAAGTAGTGCAATAACCACTCCTCCAGGAGTGATGCTGTCAGTGCCTCCTGAAAGAATACTTCCAATATTTCCAGGCTGTCTGCATTACCTCAGCTCTTTGCTTTAGAATCTAAACAGGCTTGTGGAGAGGTTGGGAGCTCAGAAGTAAGATCTGGTTGTCTCCACTTGATCTTTTGGTGAAATGTACTGGGGCAAAAGCTCTTCCTAGCATCATTTGTAGCTCACCAATTTTGGCGGGGGGCAGGGGGAACCTTTTTCTCCCATATATTTAAGAAGAACAAAAATCAGGTGATCCAACAGGGCAAACTAAAACTTCCATAGATAGTGGTTATGCTCCGTCTCAAACGCTACCTTAAATCTCCAGTGACTCTTAAAAGCATAAAGGGGGAGGGGAATACCCAGAGAAGCAGTTGAAGAGACAGAGATAGCAGAGCTGTGAGAAGACCGTTTGCAGAAAATATTCTTCCCATGTGTGGACTTGGCCTTTGAAGCAAAGAATTACAACAGGAAATTAGGACTAGGCTGGTGCAGCCTCATAAACAAGTACAAAATTGTGTCAGCACACCAAAATATTTCACTAGACTGCCCTTCCCTGAGGAGGCTCACAGGTGGTATAATAAATGAAATCAGCAATCCTTCTACAAGTGTCGCCTATGTGGTTATTTTGGCTCAGACAACCATTAGTTATTTGTAAGCTGGGGCATAAATACAGACACTAGTTGAATATTTATGTACAGCTCCAGAATCCACCTTCATTAATTTGTCTCCATAAGGAGAATGTAGCTATGGGGGGGAATGGAAAATATTTACTCTGGGAGCCCTTAGTGTAACGCGTTAAGTATGAATGTGCTTTTGGTGTGGGGGGTCCTGCAACTCTTGGTAGGGGTTGGGTCTCCAGTGACCCTTTATCATTTTCTCTTTTCCTATAACTGAATATAAACCTGAAAAGCTGCCTTGAACAGTGAGTGGATAGTGATACCGTCAAACTCATTCTGTAAGAAATTCCCTAAATTTTTATCCAGACATAACATTTTGTATTAGCTTACTTGGAGAGAGTCTCCTCAGAGCCCAACTAAACATGAGACTAAAGCTTCTTCTGCCTGTGCAGGAGACGATAGTCCTGAGACTCCTTTGTTTTTCAGTGAACAATAAAATTAACTAGTTTTGAATTCATGCTCTCCCTAGAAATTTGCTACTGTTCTTTTAATAAAAGAAAAACTAAAAGTAAACCAATAAGGTTAATTTTGAAAAAATATCATTCCTGTTCAACTTTTTCCTGAATGGATTCTAGAAAATGATTTCAATATCAAAGATTTTAAAAAATCTTGAAGAGATTTCTTCAAGAGAAAGCAATCTTCTATAACTTTAAACTGTCTTCCCATTTATTGGACAATGTCTATAGACCTCAATCTCTTTTTTTTGCACAATGAGTAATTGTAGTTATTTTTTCTGAGTAAAGTATTTTAAAAGTACTTTTCAAAGTTTGGCAAAGGACCTTCCTAAAATTCTATTCCACTGTGATCTTTCTGGATACCTATCACTCCTGAGGTCCTTTCTCCTAGGTTTAGATTAGTTTCATAAATCACTCAATGTTTTCTTATCCTGAGTGATACAGGAGCTATAAATATAATGAGGTTAACCTTGACACTTCAATCTCCCTAGAAGAAAAACTAAAGTTGATTTATATTTAAGAGTGAGAAATTAAGTGGCATCTTAAACCACCCGCCTGATGAGGTGGTACACTTGAAATCATAAAATGATATATCTGACCAGTCCCTCAAAAATGACAGCATTCAATAAACTTTCCAACACAGTTGTATCCTAGAATTACCTGGGGAGTAAGGTTAAAACACAGATCCTGGCCTTAATCTTCGACCATCTGGGTGGATAATGTTGGTGATTTTGAAAATAATTCCCTGGGATCCTATTGCATCTCTACCAATGTATTGTGGCCTCCTAATTTTAAGAAGCTATTTTCAGTTGACGTTATTTATCCAAAGTCAGAGGTGCTATAGTGATAGTGAAGCATTTACTTTCAAATGTGTCAAGAAGAATTGATAGGAAGCACATTTCTTGCTGTATAAATGTAGTCAAATAGGATCATTTCTGAAATTATAAACTATTCAAATGCCCATCAAATATTTACATCATTATTGACCATATTTCTATTTTCTACAGTAATATTATTTAAATAAAAGAAAATAATATATCTAGTGCTTGCTGTAATTAACAAGAAATATTTTAGGCCTTCAATATATTCATATCAAATTTTGGAATAAATTTGAATAATATTTATGAGATGAAAATTTATCTCTTTCTCATCTCATTCAGCCAATGAGAGGAACAGAAAATATGAACAATGAAGAAACATTGGAATGTCAGTGAAATCATTAAAAAAATGAAAACCTTCAGTTTTCCATGTGAGAAAGATAAAGGAAGATTTTTCTTGAAATGAAGAATGGTCTTGAAAAATCCCACAGAATAAAATCAAATGACAGCCCATCACTTCTCCAGGTGAGGGAGTCATGTGGCTCAGATCAGGGGATAGATGTCAATCTCTTCCAGAGGAAAATCTCAGTGGTGGTCTAGTCCCTAATTACCACAGAATGTAGAATCAAAGATACATACTTCATTAGTTTCTTAAAAGAAAAGGCTATTAGAGATTGGGGTAAAGATGTGTCTCTATTACAATATCCCAGAGATGAGACTATTCTGAAGACAATGTGGGTGTTTTGTGGGTTGTGGCAACCCAGCAGTACACGAAATGTCTGAATCATTAGAAATAAATATATTTGGCTACAAGTTACAGATGTGCCAATGGCTAAATTTAAATATATAATGTGCTTATTTATCTCATGGAAGAACGAATCAGAATGTAGACAGTCCAGGGCTGGATTTCTCAGCACCAATTCTCCTTTTCCTACACCTCTGAATGTTTCTCTGTTAGAGGTGTTGGGAAGTAAAAGTCCTGTGTCCTTCGAAGTAGTGAAATCATCACATAGTTATACCTTTAAGATGGCTGGACTGGATTCATGTATGGTGAGCAGCATTTCATATGGTTTATAGACCAAAAGAGTGTGAGGGGAAGGAGACAACAATTAAAAATAATTTGTAAACAATATTGTAGCTAAAAGTGACGAGAAACAAAGCTAGATGATGACAGATAGAATGAAGAGGGCATTTACATCAGAGAGACAATTTGAAAGAACTAAATACTTTTAGTTATATGTAGATAAAAAAGTAATTTATAAACAAAAATGCGACTATAAACTTACAATGCTAAATTTTCTTTTTTAAAAGTTGATGAGATAATGCCATGTAATCATCCATCTAAACATGTTGTGGTTGGGAACAAGTTTATCCTCAATTTCTCCATTTTGCAGGTGGCTGAGTTCTGGATACCCTTGACCGGGCCCCTGGGGTGGGTGGATCTGCTTCAGGCTGCAAGGTGGCTTACACTGCTGTATTCTGAGGCACAGACTAAAGTGCTCAGAGCAACCCAATCTACGGTATGTTCTTCAGAGGCAGTGAGGGAAGCTGAGAGCATGCCCAACTACACAACTGCACTTGGCCATGTCAAAGAGGACTGGAGAAGTACGTGCCACCCATCCCAAACTGTAGCAAAGCCACTGATGTATAGAAGGGGAGTGGAGTGTTGGCATCAGTAACTCAGCCCTCCACAAAGTTCTGGAAAACTGCAGGTTATTCATATAAAATTGTTAAACACAATGGCTCAAAACTTAAAACTTAAGGGTGTATTAGCTATCTGTCTCAAATTTTATTTTATTGCATACATATATGTAAACCCAAAAGGACTGGCACTGTAAAAAGTCTGTTACAATGAAAGACAATTGTAAACACTGCTTTGGTAATTGGAAAAGTGTTTTATAAGTAAAACAGAATAAAGAAAAAACTATGCCATGCTAGACTGAGGTCTTCCATGGTAGGCTAGAGAAAGAATTCTATGAACAGAAAATTAAGAACCCTGGGAACTACAGTGGTGATGCTAACTCTCGCTACTCCTGTTGAGAACTTTGCTGATCCCTCATGAAAATACAACCATTAATTATCATGGAAGCCACATACTCTGCATTAATTGTGATTTTATGTATAATTCGCTGTTAACTTCTCAATGTTTATCCAGCACTTTGCTTAGATCTTAACACTTATCTGCAGGTATTATAAGAGTTTTAATGACAGCTTTTTTTTCTTTGTTTTAGAGGAAGTATTGGGTTTTATTTGTTCTTATAGAGAGTAAATATTTAGGTTTCTTTGATGGTAAAATTATATTTAATTTACTTTTGGTAAACTATATGTGCTTTGAATTTTAATAAAAGCTGTGATTCAATTATTTCCAATCACTACTTTCATTGTTCTTTGGATGTACTCAGATAAAAGATTCCCTTTATGTTTTGCCACAAAGTCTGAATTGATACAAAAGCATTTCCTCCCATTATTCTTGCTCCCTGGTTGGCTGAAAAACAGTCGCACACTCATGTACAGCACTGGGTAAGTGACGATGATGCCTGCTGAGTGAACCAGCTCTGTCATCAACATCACAGGGACAGAAGGATCATAAGATGTTTACTTTCATAAAAATGAGACAACAACTCTAAGAAATTTAGATAACTCTTTGCTTTCCTGAAAAAAGCATGCATCTTAAACGATAGTATCCTACACTGTGAATTAAAAACTTTAAATTACATAAAATTATAAATGTCTTCATAATATTATCATTTTTGTGTCTACTAGAATATTTCTCCACTTTTTAGGATCTTGGTTTCTATACAACCATCTCATTTTCAACTCATTAACTACCTTTAAAAAATCATATTATTATATCCATTTCTTTGTCAAGGAAATGGAAACTATAATTGTAGAATATAGATGCTCCAGCAGCTGGTCGAAAAGAATAATTCAGTAATAATAGTCGCATCTGTTATATGATTACAATGTGAATTTGAGTAAATGACATCTAATTTGAGTAAGGCTTGAGTAAGTCTACCTAATTTGATCAAGGTAGTTTCTAAAGTTTACAAAAAGTATGTTTGGTTTAAAAGGGACTTGAAAAGGAATCTCATGCAACCTATCATGAAAATCAGGGCTCTCCTCCCAGTGTTCTCAGATGTACTAAAGAATAAAAGCTCTAGTGATCTAGTGATCAGACACATGGGTTAGAAGGGACAAAGTCTGTGCATAGCAGTCTTACATCATTGGTAAGGAATAATATTAAAAATAAAAAAGGATGCTACCCATGATAGGAAAAGAAATTCATGTAAACTGACAGTGAAAACATTATAGGAGAAATTTATAGAAGCAAAAAATGGCTAGTAAAATGAGAATCATAAACAGAGTTGCCTAAATTCATTAAAAAATAAAACCCATGAGAAACAGCAACACTATGATTAACAGGGGAATGAACCCAGACAAGTCTTACCAATTACTTATAAGATTCGATAATAATCAATTATTACATATTATGTGAGCAACATGATTAGTTAAATAATTATACTTTAAAAAATTAATGACTTTCGAACAGTCAGTGATTTACAGAGAAAAGGACAGAGAGTATTTATGGGAGACGAGCAACTTCTATAGGTGTGTAACAGTGTGACATTACTATGAGTAATTAAATCACATGTCCAGGCATGATTCAGTCAGTCGTTTTGAGAGTGTGTAGAGACATCCTGGTCACTTGACTTCATTAACTTCTGATTTCTTTTTGTTTTTAAACATTACTCAAATGGGGCATCAATAATTTATTATTCACTATTTTTTTCTGATACATCGAACTAAAACTGCTATCATATAAAGCGATAATAATATTTTATTCTTATTTATTTAACTACAATTCTTGGTAAACAAGGTAATTCTCTAATAATGGCATTGGGTTTTGTTGACATATCAGGTTACCACTCTTACTCTGATTATGTTCATGCTATTCCTACAAGTAGAATAATTAAATAATGAAAACAAATAATTCGGAAGAAAGGTACCAACACTGTAGTTTTCTTGCACAATTTTTTTCTTCAGTCAGTGCCATGCTGAGTTGGGAGGAATGATTTGTTATATATTCTCCCCAACCACACAGTGGTGATCATCCTTCAGAGGGTTGTAACCCTGAAAACTCATAGTAGTTTTGTGCTGACAGCACAGATCTGTCCAGGTGTGTTTGGATCCTGACTTTCTCTAAGGAATACAGTTGGAAGAAACAAGAAAACTTATTTTCGCCAACGTCACCCATTAATCAAATGGCAAAGCAGGTGTATCAGTTTTAACACGGACAGTCTCCTTTCAGCTGTCTGCTTTCCTCCCTTTCATGTTGCCTCTTCTCATCAGTCTAAGACGATCGCCAGAACCTTGTAGCCTGTGCCCCTTCATTACCATTCACTGGGAGACAGGGAATGTCTTCATCTCAGAAAATTGCAGATTGGATAGCTCAGGTCACATGCAATTTTAAGCCAATCACTGCAGCCAAGAGAAAATAATACATCAATTGTGTTTCCTGGGAAACTATGACTAGAAATAGTTTCACCTAAAACTTAAAGATTTAAAAGGAATTAGAATTGGTTTCCCAACTTATAACAAAATTAACCTAATGCTGCAGTAATCCTGGGAAAAGCATGTTGAGAAGCAAACAATAGGAACAGCAAGATTATAAACCAAGTTGGCTATCCCTAAATAGTGTATAATTCTTCACTCTACTAGAATATCTGCTATGAGTCAGAGCTTACTGAAGAAATATATTTCCCTTGAATAAAAGTCATTGGTAAAATAACCAGCATGGTAGAGACGCCCAAGTTGTCCCCTTTTGAACCTTTAGCCATATTATTTCTAAAGCTATGGAAGCAACATTATACATTTATTTGCATAATAATGACTCCCATCATAGTTATATATTTCTCAAGAACCTTTCTGTGTGCTATAAATTATATTCATGGACAGATTTTTAGGATTTAGCTCCCAGAGCATTTAATATTTTCACCAACTTTTGAATGATGAATGGGGACCCTCCAGGTAAATGATGAGAGAAAGTCTTCAAAGAAGAAGGAAGATTAATATTAAAAAGATAATAAATAGGCTGTGCATTGTGGCTTTCATCTGTAATCCTAACACTCTGGGTGCCCAGGAAGGTGGATTGCTTGAGCTCAGCCTGAGCAAGAGTGAGACCTTGTCTCTACCAAAAATGGAAAAAACTGGTTGGGCTTTGTGGGGGATACCTGTGGTCCCAGGTACTTGGGAAGTTGGGGCAGGAAGATTGCTCATGCCCAGGAATTTCAAGTTGCTGTGAGCTATGATATCATAGCATTCAACTCAGGTTGATGAGGTGAGACTCTGCCTCAAAAACTAGGTAATAAAGTAAACAGGGTAGAAATATCAGGAAAGTGAAAGATGCTCTCTTTTTTGACCCAAGAGTGTGAGGAGGAGAAGATGAGGCAAGGATTAGTAGAACTTAGATTTTTCACTTTTGTTACCCAAGTGAAAGTTATCCAAATAGAATACCAATAAAATAATTTTTGTAAGTGAAAAGCATTCCTGTTTTTACTTAAATAATAATTCCTGCCATAAAGAGTGTGGGAGATTATCTGAGAATAGAAATAACATCGGTGAGGCAGTTTGAAGGATATTTCCATAGTCCAGATAAAGTCCAAGTTAAAGGGGAAGGTGTAGGTTTGGGGAGGTGGGAACAGATTCATGTCCTCTTTCATTGATAGATAGAGTCTGTAGGACTTGAAGAGAATTAAATTTAGTGAATGAGAAAATGAGAAGCAGAGAGCTTGACCTGGTTTTCTGACTTAATGCCATAGTGTGTGGTAGTGCATTAATAGAAACAGAAATTGTACCCGAAGGAAAAGGCTTGGGGAGGCAATGACTTTCATTTTAAATATGCTAAGTTTGAAGTGCATGAGACCTTTAGGTGGAGAGGTCTAAAAGACAACTTACAATACATTTTTTCTGGCTCCCTGGAGTAAATTCTAGATGTGAAGTATCTGCTCTAAGGTCATTGGTATGTATGTGGGGGTCAAAATAATGAGAGTGAATGAGGTCATCCAGAGAGAGCATTTTGAATTAGAAATAAGCAAATAGAAGACATTGGATAATACCCAACATTTAAGGAATGAATTAAAGTCTAAAGACAGTCAAGGAGTTGGAGAAGTAAAGGTCATAGAAATAGGAACATATTTGATCAGCAGTAGAATATAAGGAATGGATACCAGGGAAGTGTTTGTTAGATGCAGCCATGACCATCCCCAGGCAGACAGAACATCCTCACATTTGAAATCAATTTTGTTTTGTCAATTGGCATTAAATGAACATTATCTTTTTTCTTTCTCTCTCTCTTTTAAATCTCTTTTAAAGGATTCTTACTGATTCTTTATCATGCACTGTTACAGCTGGAATATTTTCAGAGATCTCCAGGTTTTCTGATCTCTCTGTTTTCACAGGTCAACATTCTGAGGTGCAGAGTATGTCAGGACCTATCCGAGGTTACGCAATTAGCTGGCAACTGTGTCAGGACTAAAATTCCATGATCTTTATTTCAGATTGTCTCTAGAATTTTTAATAACTTACCTTCTGAACACAAATCACATCTTTAGTTTTTAAAAGCACCCATAACCTTCTATGACAAGTCTTTCAGTTTGGAAACCACCTCCTCCTTATTAGCACCAATTCTTTAGACCTTCCTCTCTTTCCTTCTCAGCCTGAACATCATAAGTACTGACCATTGCTCTCTTGTCAATGTAATTGGTTCCATCATCTTTTGTCCTTTGCTCCATTTGACTCTGAAACCCAATGCATCACTATCTGACCTCTGGTTTCTCTTTACAGTCTCCACATCTGTGCTGCTGAGCACACTGCTGCAGATATGGGAATTGGTTTCATTCTACCTCTGGCCGTCTAGACTCTTCTTGAGCACACAGAGCATTTGCTCAGCTTTCCCTGTAGGGTTATACCTTCCCTAATTCCAGGTCTATTATTTCCATACTCGCCTTTCCTGATATTCAGAATGCACCACATGTGCTACTTCCCAGAGACAGTGAACATTATCAGCTAGGAGCACATTCAGCTGTGGTCCTGTCACCCACAATCAAGCCTAGAATTACAGCAATTCTTCCATTCCATTCCTTTTTCCTTTGTCCAATGCCAATCCCTTTTCATCTTTCCCACTGTCTTAAGAATCTTGCTTTGGGCCAGGCGTTGTGGCTCATACTTGTAATCTCTGCACTCTGGGAGGCCCAAGTGGGAGGATTGCCTGAGATCAGGAGTTTGGGACCAGCCTGGACAAGAGCAATTTACCATCTCTTAAAAAATAGCTGGCCATTGTGGTGGCTGCCTGTAGTCCCAGCTACTTGGGAGGCTGAGGCAAGTGAATCACTTGAGCCCATGAGTTTGAGGTTGCTGTAAACTATGAAACAACTACCAAGAGACAAGAAAGTGAGATTGTGTCTCAAAAAAAATCTTTTTTTGTTTTGTCAGGCCTTACATTTCCTTTGTAGATGTCCAACATCTTACCTTTATTTAACAACCAAGATCAAATGTTTTGTTTGTTTGTTTATTGTTGGAGATTCAATGAGGGTACACAGAACCAAGTCTAATTGATTGCCTTTGTTAGATAAGGACCCTCTTATCTTTGTTTCCCACCCTGAAAAGCTATACCACACCCCTTGACCACCCACCCCCACCCTCCTTTCCTTTCTCAGCTATCCCCATTCCCCCTACCCCCTCTGTGTACTAGGACCTTTATTATTATTATTAAATCATAGCTGTGTACATTAATGCAATCATGGGGTACGATTTACTGTTTTTATATACAATTTGAAATATTTTCAGTAAACTGGTTAACATAGCCTTCACGGTATTTTTTTAGTTATTATGTTAAGACATTTATATTCTATGTTTAAAAAATTTCACATGTACCCTTGTAAGATGCACCGTAGGTGTGGTTCCATGGATTATCCATCCTCCCTCCACCCATCCTCCCTCATCCCCTCCCCCCCTCTCCCCATATTCTTGGGCTATAAATAGGTTATAGCACGGCACCTGTGGCTCAATCGGCTAAGGCACCAGCCACGCACACCTAAGGTGGCGGGTTCGAATCCCCAACCTGGGCCCGCCAAACAACAATGATGGCTGCAACCAAAAAATGGCCGGG